>CAJNDV010031086.1:8480-21551 GCA_905221635.1 Symbiodinium sp. CCMP2456 | reverse complement strand
TAGCTAGCTAGGTAGCTAGGTAGCTATAAGTATTGTAGTTAGGTAGGCAGGTAGAGCAGGCTTGGGGATCTCAAGTCGGCTACACAGGCGTACGATAACGCGGTATGCAGAAAGGCTTCGACTTCTTCAGTAGCAGAGATCAGAGCGACTTCTTCAGTAGCAGAGATCAGAGCGCGGCGCCCTGCTAGAGGAGTATGTTTCGTAGTGTTCTTGCTCTACTCACCTGCGTTTAATGATGTTGCAATCTGCCTCCTGAACCTTACTCAGCTCGTGACAGCTTGGCCTCTGCATTCGTATTGAAGCATCCCCCAAAGCTGTCATGCCCTGTCATGAATACAGACCCTCTACACTATCAAGCCATAAGCCGGCGGACCCATGGCAGATCAGAATTAGAGGAGACCTACACCTAGCAAGTCTAGGTTGCAAATTGAGGTTTAGGGTTTCGGTTTAGGTCTTAAGTGGGGGTCTACATCGGATGCAGCAAAGTGAGGCTAGTACAAGACCAATTTTACCCACCCTGCGACCAAAAAGCAGGATGACCTGCTCCGGAAGCCTTGGTCGTGCCTTGGACTTCGGCGAAAGATGTGTTTTCACTTATGCTGTGTGCAGCAAGGTTTCGGGATTTTTCTGATTTAGATTGATGTGAGAGCCCAGATTGGAGTGGCTGGGTTCAAGAAAAGTTACAGCTTTGTTGCGAGAACTTCATGTCGTGTGCTATGGTAGTTCAACGCAGGGTGAGTTCCCGACACGAAAGGTAAGCCCCCTGTGCGTGGCATGAACAACACGAGAAGCCTTTCCACCGCCAGCTACCTCAAACGTCAACGCCCCATAGTGACATAGTGTTGCTACGCTGGTTGGAGACCGGGAACCAATAAACACACGGCAGCACATTTAGTCCTCGAGCCATTCCCAAACTGCAGGCAGACCCGTCGGAGCAGATTGGATACGAAGAGTCTTTGGATACTTCCCTAGACCCAAAACCCGAAACCCCCGACACTTGGAGAGTCACAACTAGGCATCTTTTGAGAGCGATGGACGTCGGCGAGCTTGACACTTCCCGATTAGCAGGTTTTACTTATGGGCATAAGTGTTGTGAGCAGGCTTGCGTGATGTACTTGTTTCACTCAGCAGACCCACGATTCGCATGCCTCGCCTGGACTGTCCGAGTGTGAGCACCGAAACCCCCCTATAGCAAATCGGCAGCCAAGCAGGTGGGAAAAACTCGCTAACCCTTATGTCCCTCTGTCCCTAAACCCTAAACCCTACAGCATCTTTCAGCATACCGAACTCCCGACCTCCGGGTCCTTCGCGCCTTCATGGATTTCCGTCGTGTTGAACCCCAGTATAGGGGCATGGCTGCTGTGTGTCAGTGTGTTCTGGTGACAGGTCTGTTGGCATATACAGTCCACCAACTCGCGCAGATTGTGATATTTGCTGCCGACCCGGTGGTCGACGTGAGGATGCAGCGCTGGGGTGGTGCTGGGAAGTGGGCAATTTGTGCTAATTTGGACGCAGAGATAGAAGAGGTCGGTGTCGGAATTTTCAACCGCACAGGGAGTGTGAATTGGGGTTCAGCAGATAATGATGGTCCTCTACTACATGGTTGGGCATTGAATGTGGAACATCTAGACACGCCGGACTTCCCTCGGCAGTGCGCAGTGGTCGACTTGACAAAGTGGGACTGGCCACAACACCGGACGTGGTTTGCCCTGTGCTCTTCAAGTCTTAGTGCATTTTTTGTGTGGTCAAATAATGAGTGGCAATTCGTTTGGCATTCCTTGCCTGGTTGGAAAGGACTTGTCCAGCTTCACAAGCGACGCCATGGCAACAATTCCGGCTACCAGGTTTCGATGACGGATTCGTATTCAGTCTCCTACATTCAGAGCACCGGGATTGGAATTCGGGCGCACTACCTTTGTCCATCTTGGTCAAGTTTCAATTCTACTCCAACACATTCGACCGTTGTTTTGGAAGTGTTCATTGAGGACCCTTTGATTACCTCATCCACAGAACAAGGACATGCGCCACAGATATGGACTTTTATTGGCAGCTTGGGGGGCTACTTTGCCTTGCTCACCGCTCTATTCACCTTCTGCTTCATCAAGAAGAATGCGGACGGCGACATTGCGAAGGAATACGATGAAAGAACATTTATCGGGCAGAGGATAGGGTTGACAATGTATCAAGATGACACGGAGCGCAGGTCACTGCCTAGCGAGTGAGGCGTCCAATGGCAGACAATCTTTTTTGGACATCTGGTTCCGAAGCGAACCGATAAATGCCAAGCGCACGCCTAGCATCCTGAGTTCGAACTCTACAGTCATCCCTGCGGTGCGACTTGTCAGCTGGGCGGGTGGGAAAAAAACCCTTATGTGCCTCTGTCTCTAAAGCTTCTAAGGTCCTCCGAACTTCTTCAGTTCCCGAGGCGGGGCCGGCAGGGCTCTGCCGGCCTGGATCCGAAGGCGAGGGCCCTCTAAGTTTGGGATTATGGCTTTGTTCTGGCAGCCAGAAGGACCTGTCTCAAAAAGGGTGATGGCTTCAGGGTTTTGTTCAATTCTAGGGTTGTGCTTCAACAAAAGCGCTGGCGAGGGAGGCCTTACTGTTTTTGGAAGTTAAGCTGCGTGCCACGTATTTGCGCAGATATGCACTTGCAGGACTGATTGGTGTACCCTGGATCTCGCTGCCGCCCTGTCAAAAATCTCCGGGTTGGCGGGCTCCCTGCCAGCCCCCTAATTGACGTCCAGCAACGAAATCAGTTGTGATTGTGGCTGCCCTATAAGCCATACCGGGGACATGCACTTCAGCACCACCTTCAGACTATTTCTTCCATGGTCGTGATCCTATAACGAGAATCGAGGAAGTGTTTGAAGAGGTTATCGGCCCGCAGATGGACCCTAAATACAAGGACCCTTGATCACTCCGACCTGCGACTATGGAACCTCGCCTGGCTTGTCCGAGATGTGAGAGCGTAATACTTAAAAAGAGTCCATATATAAAGACTTCTTCCCAACTTTTTTGCTGCATGTTTATCCTTGCGTCGCTAGTTTGCTGACCTTGCAGGTCTGTGTGGGTGATTTGTGCCCGGAACACCGTCTGCGAGTCTGGGCGTATCTGCGCTTCTTGACATCGCAATTGGCATGCACGAGGCTTTCTGAAGCCTCCTTGAAGAACTTACAGGTTCAACCTTAAAATATGTTGCAGCCTCAGCGCTCAACCTCGGAGAAGATCATTTCGGAGAGCTTTCTGCCTGTGGTGAGTGAGGCTTGGCATTTGGTGGTTTGGACCCTAATTAGTTTTCGTTTCTCAGGTAGCCCACTGACCCCCAGCAAACTTCATGACAACTCTTGCCATAAGGGTAATGTGCCTAGCAGCCTAAAGGCCTAGCACAGAATCCCCTCCCGTCCGGCGAAAGCGCTTCTTACTCGGGGCTGTCTCGGAACCCCTGAACCGTAAAACTTGCCTCCCGACCCATGAGCGAGTAGTTGTGCTCCTGAACCAGGAAAAGGGGGTAAACAGCACAGGACTTTGTCGCACAGGAAGGGCATTTGGCCTAGTTAGGGTGTACCGTGCAAGTGCCGCGTGATTGTTGTGAGTTGTGTGGGCTGTCCGTTAAATTTGTAGTTCCACCAAGCCGACTCAAGACGCTTGGGTTGTCCGAGTCGCAACCCTAGGAAGCCCAAACCTTCGTCCAGCATGCTAGACTTCGGTAGCTAGCTCTCTCCAGGCCAGCTCAACCCGCACGAACCGTCTTTGGCTGCGGCTGGGCTAAACAACCTTGGCTTAGGGTCCACAGTTTCGGCTGGGACCTAGGGCATTCTGGAATTTGGGCTTTCAATGTAGAAAGTTCGGGACAGCCAGCAATGGCCTGGATAACACCTAGACTCACACATGTCAGCTGAATGTACAACTAGGGCAAAGCAGGACCGATTGCCCATCTCCTTATTTCAGGGCTGTTGGCCCTTCTGCCTCTATCTCATCAGATAACGTTTTGGGGTTTAGCGCCCATGGCTGTGTGTGCATGATGTGTTCGCCTGTTAACCTCAGGATCCGGATGCCACGCCATGCACGCACTCGCACAGGGAATGAATAAACAAAGTTTACATCTACATGAATGATAGCATACACACATACACACCGCGCCCACACACACACATATCGACAAACATACATACATCCACACATACATAATGTTAAGCACATGCACACTTTCACACTCTAATTCCATAAAGCCCCTTACTGCCTACGTCCTACGTAACCTCAAGCTTTCCCTGAAGTTTTTGGTGGGGCCCTACCTAAACCCTAAACCCCCCCCCGGCTGTAGAGTGTGAGTGCTGAAACCCCCGAACCCTAAACCCTAAACCCCGAACCCTAAACCCGAAACCCCGCTGTGAGCCCGAAGCTTCCCGGGTCCGCTTCTCGAGGCGATCTTCGCAGCCATGGATGCAGTGCCTGGGAGGCAAAAGCTGCGGGTGAAGGAGCTCTTCGAAAGCTGCGCCTGGACTGAAGGAACACAATGAACCTAACATATGAGAATTTAATGTAATATAGCACGCAATATCTTATGTCATATAGTGATATCTTATATGATACTATATTGTAACATCATATATGATATAATGGTAGGTAGTGCCGCTGCTGACATGGCCTCATCACTTGCAGACCGACTCCCTGCACGCAACGCAGGTGAACGGTCTTGCATCTTGGGTAGACCCTGAGTGTTGAGCACGGTTTAGGGTTTAGGGTTTAGGGAGGGTTTAGAGTCGGCAAGTCGTGGAAGGTGACGTCGTGTCGGCCATCGTTCAGTGGTGGCTGCGTCGGGACCGCCGTGATGGACGGAGGGTGGGCAGACGGCAGCCGGAGCGCGGCTCCACCGAAATGGTGTAGGCCAGCGAGGATCTTGTTTCCACTGCCGGAAGTTTGCAGATTACTTTCCTTCAGGGTTTGGGTTTAGGGTTTAGGGTAGTTAGTGCTCAATACTTAAAAAAAAATAGCTGAATTTTGCGCTCGGTCCGATGCTCAGAGAGAGATGTGTTTGCGCAAGTGGATATGAAACATTCCAGGACCAGGCTCAGCAAAAATAAGAGAGAGTTATAGGGTTTTGGGATTTGGTGGTATCGAACCTTTGCAGAATCCTTGGCTAGAAGGCTAAAGACAGACACGGACTTTCAGGATCCTTATTGTACTTATAGTCATAGTGCATATGCCCGAAATCCGTATTGGAAGCATTGCATGAGGGCCCTATACTAACCCCTACAATAGTCTTTTTCAAGTAACCATTATAGAACTCAGGAATAATCGACGCAGCCTGCGGCCATGGCTTGGTGGGACGCTTGTCTCGCAGTAATTACTGCCGACAGAAGTGTTGGGTTCTCGTGTCGAGGGATCCAATATGCATCGAATCTGTGGGAACACGAGGAATGCTGCTGTCGCACTGCTTCCCCGACTCCGCTGTCTGCGCTGTGGACAGGGAGGCTTGACCTCTTTTGTCTGTGTGATTCTGTGTGTGCGTGTATATATATATATATACACCCTGACCCTCAAACTTTCAAAGGGATTCACCCATCGTCGAATCTCGCGGCCTATATGTATACATATGTTATATGTATGTATGTATGTATGTATGTATGTATGTATGTATGTGTGCATATATGCATGTATGCATATATGCATATACGTATATATGGGTATGGAGCCGGAGAGATAGATCGATAGATCGGTCGACCGCTGGATGGATAGATATGTTTACACACAGAAATGAGAGAGAGAGAGAGAGAGAGGCACGTGTAATTAGTGTCACAGTCCCTTCCACAAGCCCCGAGGGGTTTCAGACGCCCCTTATGCCCTAGCAGCAAACAAGCAACAGGAGCGAGACAGAGAGAGGGACGGGACAGCTGGCCGGATGCTGAAAGCCCGTATCTCATCTTCGGGACGAGCATCCGAGCCTGAGCTGTAAAACTCGTGGAACAACCTCGTGGGACGTCAACACTGGGGATCAGCACCAAAGGGGAAACCGGAGAGTGGGCAGCTCCAGTGGGAAAGCACGCCGCCTTGACCTGAAGCAGCTTGAACGCCTTCCAAAGCGATTCAGCCAAACGGAGACCCTGCCACATATCCCATATAGGAGGCACAGCGAGGAAGCCGGGATGCGGGGATTTGGGTAGTGTTTGGCGCTGATCGTGAGCGGATCCACGCATAACAGGAGGAAAGAGAGACACAGTTTCCAATCACAGAAAAACGGGGACTTGATTCCCTAAGTCACAGCGCCTTTGCGACTGAAGTCGCACTCCTACTTTCTGCGTGTCCTGGGGCCCTGGGCTGTCGAAGAGAGTCTCAATTGATGCTGAGACTGTAGGCCCTGAAGGCTTTGGCCCTTAGGGCCTATAGGGTCTGGAAGCTTCAGCCCTCTGCAGAAGGAGCGAAAGCTGATGCCAGTTGCGCTTTCTACCTGGGCGCAGCTTGGCCGGCGCTTGGACAAATTCGAGACGCTTCGCTGCAGGCAGCCAGTCGGTTTTGTCGAGGGTGTTGTGCCTATAGGAAAGTGAAAGCATAGTTAGTTCCAAGATTCTCGTGGTTATCATGGACCTGCATATCACTACTACCCTCACCATGAGTAGTTGAAGCGTCGTGACGACGACTACTATTACTACTGCTACTACTAGTACGACCACTACCACTACCAACTCTGCTGCTGCAAGGACTGCTACTACTGTTACTGCTACGACTGCGACTACGACAAACGACTACGACCAACGAATACGACAACTACTGCTGCTGCTACTGCCGCTGCTGCTACTGCTATAACAACAACACCTGGTGCTGCTGCTGCTACCCCAACTACAACCATTACTACAACTGCTGCTCCTACTCCTGCTCCTGCTCCTACTCCTACCCCTGCTGCTGTTGCTGAAGCTGCTGCCGCTGCCAGCATATGATCGTTTAGGCGAGCTTACAGCCATTGCAACTAAGCTCTATGCTAAGCCTCCTACAAGCTAAACCCCGCCCTATGTCCAACGTCCATCAAAGCCTATGATTAGAGCACTTACCTCTTCGATGCCGAGGTTTCGACTGGGGGATCTACACCAGGAGGGGTCGGCATGGCTGGGAGGCCCTGCAGGTTCCCTCTCTCCGGCTCCGTCTACGCTCGTGGTCGCAGTGCATGCCTGCAACTGGGTCTGGAATCTGGTGTAATCTGGTGTGTTGAAGTTGGAAGGCTTTCAAAAGTGCCTGGAGTTGAATGAGCTTGTAGAACTGGGGAGAGCTACGCTAATGACTTTCGTGGGATCACAGATTGTAGGGGATAAAGGTAACAGAACCCAGGCAACCAGGCCACTTTGGATGTGCTGGATTTGGCCACACATTTCGGCACCTCCTGGGCCGTGGTACCCTGCTGCATGCGCAAGCAGAAATATTTCCCAGGGGGCTCATCGCACTTGGAGCGCGACGAGCACTATCCAGTGATGTGTGGGGCTCTTTCTGCGAGGTTTGGTGCCGACATGCTCCACAGCATCGACAGGCTCATTTCCACGAAGAACTTGATCATCGCGAAGAGAGCTCCGCGGCTTGGTTGAAATCCTCTTCAAAGACGGACGGTCTACGATCGAACTCCACCCGGAGGCGGCGTGTGCTCAAGGTACATGTTCGATGATCTCGGAGCAAGGCCCCTTGACCTCGAGTGGAGTCGGCGTGTTTCTCAAAATCTGGTTGCTGAAAGCTTGCGCGCCACTCGGGCTTGGTGCTCCTTTCTTCCCGTTCCGGAGAGATCGACGCATCCCGACTACATCCTCTGCCAGCTCACAGGTCTCCATCCCTTGACGAAGGAAGGGAAAGAATCAAGGGACCCACAGGGGCCATGCAGGCCTGTGAGAGGCTTCCGCAAGGAGCAGGCAGCCACAACATCGATTTTGCACTGCATGTTGATGCCGACTTCCCTGCTCCTAGGCTGTTCGTGCATTTGCAGTATGAGCCTCGTAGCTCTGCATATGTACACGCAGGATATGCCGCCGCTGTGCCCGGCAATTTGCTGCTGGCGTTCTCGGAGAATGTGCATTGGATCCAGGACTGCATGCAGAGACTGCTAATGTTTCTCACGAATATCCTATCAGGTCTTATCTACCTCTGTCACAAGCTGCTGAAGTCTTGAGTTGCAGCTGAGGCGACTATTGCAGCTGTGTCAACAAACATGTTCCCCTTCCTGTTCCGTTTCTAGCTCTCCTGCAAGTGTTGTCTTCCCATTCAATAGCGCCTTCAGCTTGATGTTTGGGCAGTCCTCGACATACGATGCTCATGACGATCTGTTGAGCATGTGCTGTATGTTTGCAGAGAAAGCTCACAGCTTGTCCGGTAGCCTGGAAGGATGTCACCGATCCTCTTGCTGCCACTTGGCTTCAAAGCTGCTGTTCTCATAGCGCCAGCGGAAGAGAGGTTCCCAAGGTTTGAAATTGAACAGCTGAAAGGACAGAGGAAGCTAAATGGCTTTGTGTCCACTGCGTGTACGCTGTCGCGTTGTTGTCTCAGTCTTCGTCGTCCTGTTGGTGGGGGCCAATCGTTGCAGCAGCAGCAGCAACAACAACAACAACATCAGGAAGAAGGCTTCTGAAACCTAAGGCAGAAGATGCAAAGGTATTCATATGTCAAACGCAAGAAGTCGGAATAGAACGCATTTCAACCCTGCAAACCCCTTGAACACCAAGTCACCCGAAAGCACCACCCAAGCAAAAAAGCACCAGAACCCAAGCTCTCAAGCCAGGAAGCCCTAAACCGTAGGCCCCCCAAACGCTAACGTAGGGCCCTTAACAATGAGAATAGGATTGGGGGCTCCCTTAGTATAGTTATAGGCTTCTATATTAAACCTACGACGCCCTACAGTCCGAAACAGGATGACTTCCGGAACTTGAAGGAGCCCGGACCACAGCTGTCCCGGGAGGGCGCCTTCTTTGTGGTGGAGGGCCCTGAGGCGCCAGGGTTGGAGGCTTTAGGGTTTATAAGTTTAGGGGTTTAGGGTCCGATCTAGTGCAGAAAACTTAAAAATCATTTCCAAGAAATTGCGATTCAGTACTATTTAATATTTAATACTTGTAGCATAATATACCGTAATTAATATACCCCAAGACCCTGTTCTATTTTTCAGGCTCCTACATGCCCCTGTATTCACAACCCGAGAATCTCCAAGCTCTTATGGTGCGTCGACTTATCCACGCTGCGGTTTCCCGATTGCAACTCCAAACATCAAACCTTCTGGGCATTCGATGCACCGAAAGCACCTCTCAAAACGAAAGCCCTCCGCTGCAATCGGTCGGAAAATTCGTTAGGGTTTAGGGTTTAGGGACCCTAAACCCTAAACCCTTACTGCCTTTATATGTCGTTCCGTGTTGTGGAACAGGCCATTCGTTTGCTCCTGGCCAGCGAGTTTGCCCGGACCCCCAGTAGCTGCGACTTCAGCACAGCCTTTGAGAGTTTGGGGGTTCGATCGTTCGGGCTTCTTGAACCATGGAGTGCCTATACTATGGAAGCTTGAATAAAGAATACAAATCGTTACTGTAGGATTTTCTTAGGGTCCCTAATACTTAATATTTAAGTCTAGTACAAGAACTCCAAAACCCCTTCTAGTTATTAAGGGCAGCAGGCAGCAGCGAGCCTTGCCGTTGTCGTTTTGTGGCCATGACGCATGCCTGTGGTAGTGCAGGGGTTGCTGAATGGATGCAACATCCTTTGATTGGAAGGACCCTAAACTGGCCCTAAACCCTCTCTGCTGTTCCCTCGAGGGCTCAGACGTAGACTGGACTTAGATCGAGAATGAACACCTGTGGTCATGTGAGTAGCTCCGGACCACGAAAGCTTTCTTCATCTTTCTTCACTGTTTTGGGTTGAGGTTCTGGTGGATTGGTTTGCTGCAATTTGCATGGTTTGAATAGTCGTGGTCAGGGGCTCTTGTACCAGTGTCACGCCGACTTAACCCTGTGGAACCTCGCCTGGCTTGTCCGAGCTGTGAGAGCGTAAACTCTCTAAACTCTAAACCCCTAAATCCCCTCCCTACTAAGGCTGTGACGAAGCTTCTGCTGAAGCCCTCCCTGCTGGACTCCATGGCGGAAGCTTTGGTGTCGAGGCTCAAGCGTGCCTGAGCCAGCAAGTTTGGGGTTCGATGAGTTCCATGGCTCTGCACGGAACCATAGTGGGTTGAGGGTTTAGGGATTAGCGCACGGAACCATAGTTACACTTACAACGCCTTACTTTACATCACGCGTGACCACAACCTAGAAGACCAGGCGCTAGGAAATTTGTCGAGATGCAATTCAAGCAAAGTCAAGACGGTGTACATGAAGCAAAGAAGTCCACTCGATGTGCTGACCGTACGGCAATTTACAGTTGAGCTTCGACTACCACATGAAAGCCATAGTCCAAGTCCGCTGGCCCTGAAAGCGCCAGGCTTGGACGGCTTGAAAACAAATCGTTTTATCCCTTCGACGGGTTTCAGGAGTCTCGGTGGTGCGTTGCATTCCTTGCTTTAACCAACCTTTGAATGTCAGTTTGTGTATGGTTACATGTATCCGAACCGTTGTTCCAAGCTTCACGTCCATCACGATAAGACTCCGTATCTCAAGGGAAACCAAAGGCAGAATGAGGTGAGCAAACCTGTTACAAGAACCTGCGCACGTCCCATGCAAACTGTTTACACGATTGATTTATACTTAAACATAACATGTGATCAAATCTTGGTAATGGTATTGGCAGTATTCGCTAAACGAAGGTACGCAGCGGGAAGCCTAGCCGAGCATCACCACCTCTGGTGGGGGAGGATACCAGGCCATAATTTGAATAGGGTTTTGGGAAACATCATACAATTTGGACGAATATTGAATACAAATCGAATACCCACGATATTTTGAAGCTTCCATATTATCGCCCGAAAAGCATGTCACACTTCCCTATCGTGCCACAAGGTGAAACAAGCGCGGATGCGGCTGCACAGGCCAAAGCTGTGAAGAGTTCAGAGAGATCAGCGGCTGCCATTGCGTTCGCATCAACCTAAACATAATATAATCCAGTATAAGTTATTCAAGATATGATAACTTGGCGTTCTTCTGGTTGGCTCTTTAGACTTTAACTTTTTGGGCTTCTATATGAACTATAATAAGTAGGCTAAAAGTTTAACTTTTAGGAGGGGTTCAGAAGTCAGCCAAGATAAGATGGTATAATGTTATAACTCCTAACCCACTGGAGTCGCCTTCAGGTCATGCTTCTCCTTTGCAGCTTGTCAGCATCTTTTTCTGACTTCTTGCTGGGTCCCCCTAAACCATCCACTGCGCTTTGCGATTGTGTTAGCCACTTCATCATCCGGGCGCCAACTTGATAACCCAAGTCTGGACTTATAGCAGCTAGCAGCTGCTAGACGCAAGTGAGATCGGGCCGAGGCGAAGCTAGCCTGATGGAGCAGGCCTCGGCACACAAACGACTTGCGAGCCCGGAATATATGCCTTGAGGTATCGGGGGATCCTTAGCTCCATTTTTTGTAGATTCCTTAGTAAAGGCTTTTGGAGTGTCTGGGTAGGTGACGGGCATCCCGGCGAAGCATGCGAGCGCTGCCTTGGCGATCGCAAGACGAAGAGCGCCCTGCGGCTTACAGGACCACTGCCAAAATGTACATGCTGTTGCGCTACTGTTGCCCATTCGGCCGTTTATGTCATTGTGGCATGGGTTCAATGATCCGATAGTCTTTTTTGAACTAAGCTGCTTCGAAAGCTGGGTTATGGGTGCATCTCATGTCGTGAGGAAATCCCACAGTTCGTGGCGGGCGCTCCCTTTCGCGCACTTGCATTGGAGAGAGGTCTTGACGAGGCCTTCTCCGAGCGCATGGCATGGGAGCTGTTCGCGCCTGTTCAGTGCATGGAGTTTCGACGCAGGTGCGATCAGCCTGCTGCGAGTGTACATTGGAGCATAAGCAGGAATCCAAACTCAGAGCAGACCATGGATCTTCAAGCAGCCTCCAAGCATGCGTGGCCCTGTCTGTGGTCTATGCTGTCTGTAGTACAAGGGGGGCCCATGTTGGACTGTTGGGCACCGAGCTGTTATCCAATCTCGTGCTACTAGGAATCCGTCGGGGCTTTGTTTCGCACCCTGACTGCATTCAGATTGCGGTGTTCTGCGGGCAAATGCCACACTAATGCTACCATCTGCCCAGATCATCCGTGTGTTGAGGAGTCGCTGCTGCCTTTGGTGCCACCTGGCAGATTGCATTCTTCTTCAACGCAGGGTTCCAGCAGAACCCCAAACATCAGATCGGCTCATCAGTCATGGAAAGGCTTGCGCTCATCGCGGCAATCTGGTCTTGGCATGGCTTCATCTGTCTGTGATGCAGTTCCTGGTGCATTTTCGCAAGTTTAGCAGTAGCAGCAATACTGCAACTACAGCATCGGTGGGCTTAGGAAGCCGTTTATTGCATACTAGTCCCCAGATCCTCCAAACGAGCGACGACACAGCCCTTGCTTGAGAGTCGGTATACCGGCTGGAGCAAGCCAAAGAGCGGCAGATCATGGTACAGCTATGTGCGGGCCAAGGCACTTACAATAGGACCTGGCCCTGGGGTGGGCGGAATGCATCTGATTGGCATGATGCCACGCTAGTCCAAAACCCCCAGTTTGACCACAACCCAGTCTGCAACGAGGATGCTGCTAAAGCTGACCACCCAGCCACGCCACCCAGGTGTCCGTGGTGCTCTGTGACTCGGAGTGCGGGGATCCTTTCCACCGGCGCGCAGTCCGGGTGCATGCCCCAGTCAGGGCTTCAGGGTTGGAGGATGAAGGTTTAGGGCATTTTAGGGCACTTCGAAGATATTCGAAGTTACACAAGAGTGTCAACTTCTTTAAAATGAGCATCTGGTTGATTGAAATTTAGATTCCGTAGCTTCTTTGGACATACAGGTTTAAGGGATCAGCAGAGCCAAGGATTCGGAACCGAGGCTCAAACAGCAAGGGAGCGTCATTTCCCAGTTCATATCACCACACACCCCCATACCCCGCCCTACGCTTTGACACCATTTCTAAAACCACCACCCAATCCAAACCCTATACCAAAACC
>CAJNDV010031085.1:124335-152863 GCA_905221635.1 Symbiodinium sp. CCMP2456 | reverse complement strand
ATACATACATACATACATGCATTCAAACATACATCCATGCATACATACATACATACATGCATACATACATACATAGTTCACAGCTTGGTTTCTGTAGCTCGTGCACGACGTATAGCGTCAACCTTGGAACCTTCAACTGGTCAAGTAAGTATACTCTCGCGACGATTCCGCAGGCGACTGGGTATACTTTCGCCACAAGCTATGGCTTAAACTTCGGTTTAGGTTTAGGGCTTACGGGTCTAAGCTCTATCTTCACAACATGCGGACATGGAGTTGTGGAAAAGCTTCATGGCTTCGCAGATAGAACAGTCAAAGAACTGGGTCATGGAGTAGTTCAGGTTGACCACTGTAGCCTGTATAGGTGTTCAACCTTTGGTTTTAAATGTTGCCATCGTGTGGATTGTCTGATCCACCGCCCCTTGTCGAACTAGGCAGCTGTTCCTTGTTGCTGGCTGCACAAAGACGAAGTCCAGTTTTAAAGGCCGGGTATTTATCAGCGTCATCGTTCCTTAAGGAACCATAAACGGGTTCTGGTACTGTAAGGGCCTCAACATGTCAGTACTACTATCCTTATGACCCAGTATACCTGTAGTATGATATTCTCCCCAAGCCCTAGTCAAATGATCAAGGCCCCTGTGCTACTGGCACCTCATCTACTCTAAACAAGAACATCCTGCCAAGGTCCCTGCTTCTCGGGGGTTTTAGGTTTAGGGTTTAGGGGCTCTCGCATATAACCATGCAGTACAGGTGAAGGCGTCGCATGCACTGCCCTTGTAATATCTACTGGACTTGCGAATCATGAGATTACCTATTTCCAAGCCGCAGTGTAAATCTCTGCAGCTGAGCATCTGCAAAGTGTACGAGGCGTTGTAGGTACGGAAGACTTTCGCAGACAGATCTTCCATGAAATTCTTGAAGTATTCCTGATTCAGAAGCAGAGAAGCATGCTTCAGAGTGTCCGCAGCGAAGAAGCTCTACTTGGACCAGTTCAAAAACAGCAGAGCCACCAGCTTCTCCAAACGAAATCATTGCTTCGTTTGGGGTTGAGGGCCCAGGCTATTTGTACCTTTAGGGCTTTGGGGTTAAGGAGGAGCCTAGGGTTTAGGGTTCAGGGGTTTGGGGGTTTAGGTTTAGGATATATGGGCTTAGGAGTTTCAGCGGTTGCAGCCCCTGTTTGGCCCAGGTACATTCAAATCTGCGGGCGAGATCTTGTCGAAGACCTGCTCTTCCTGCCTTGGAACTTAAAGTCTCAGGGAAATCAGCCGGGAAGTGACGCTAGAAAGACCATCCCTGGGCTTACGTCAAGCCTGTATACTTGTGACCTACTTGCTAAGTTATTAGGTCCCCAAAATACTACGGCACTCTTATCAACAACAACGACCCCAACAGGGACCTTGATGCAGAGAACTACCCCAAATCGGTACGGGGATTCGACCAGAAAGAAAGCCTAAACCCTAAACGCCCAAACCCTAAACCCTGAAACCCCCAAACCCTAAACCCTGAAACCCCCAAAGCCTAAAAAGTAAACCCTGAAACCCCTAAGCCCTAAACCCTAACACACCCTGAGGGTCCATGTACCCAAATAGTATATACATTGGTCCCAAAGTACTTATATAGGGACTAGGCCAAAGTATATCTATTTGGGCACATGGACCCTTAGGGACACAAGGAACCTCTGATGTTTCTGTTGGAAGCCTTGGTTCTACGGGGCCTGCGGCGAGGGCCATGAAGATAGGGCTTAGGGTTTAGGGTTTAGGGTTTAGGGTTTAGGGTTTAGGGCTCAGGGCTATGAGCTAAGATTATATAGGGGCCTTCATTGTTGGAGCTTATAGAGTTAGGAAGCCTGTGGAAAGGATTTTGTAGTTACTCAGGCTTCTATACTGGTCTTGATGGGCAAGGTACATCGTGAGCACCCGAACTAAGGTAGATATTCCACTCCGGTTTATACAATCATTGCATCATGGGTAAATCAGGAACATGGCTGGCAAAGATCAGGATTTAGGATAGGGAAGCTTTTGTCGGGACACTTAGGACTCAGGACGTGGGTGGGTTCTGCGGTTTTGGGCGTATGTCCGGAAGCCTGGACTCTTTGTGCGGCTGTGAAGCTTCTTGCCCTTGATGAAGCCTTGAACATTGTCGAAGACCTGCGAAGTTAGCTCGAGGTTCCCAAAAGGTTCCTAAGTACCTAGAAAGTAGAAACTAGGATTTCTGTCTTAGGAAGTGCTACTACTGTAGTTGGGCAAGTGTCCCCTATACATGTAGGCAGAATCCTGAGGGTTTGAATGCATGGGGCCCTTTGGATCCTTTACAGCTCTAGAGTATCTCAAGGCTTCGCGTTTGGAGTTCAGGGATTTGGTCGCCTCTAGCAGAACCCTGCATGAAGCCAAGCGATCCAAGCTCCATCTACTGGTGGCGCATCCCTCGCCTGCTTGGCCACTTCGACGCTGTTCGTGTACCGGATGGAATCCTGCGAAGTGATGGTTTGGGGTTTAGGGTTTAGGGTTTAGGGTTTTAGGGTTTTAGGGTTTTAGGGTTTGGGGTTTTGGGCTTCAGGGTTTAGGGTTTAGGGACGTCCCTGTCCGAGGCGGTCTTGTGGTCAAAGAGTCAGAAGTGCTAGCGCTTTACTTCAGCTCTTACAGCTCCCTATGTATATAACTCCATCCTTCCACTGGTGTCAGCAGTAGTGGTAATAGAATCTGCACTAAACTCATCCGCATAGTCAAGAAAGAGTTACGAGATCCTTACCCAGGAAGTCGAGGTGGATGGTCTGCGGCGGCGTAAGCTTCCTGTCGCCATGAACTCTAAGCCCCTACCGAACTCCGCTACTCCAGGACCCTACCATAAGACCTTAGCAGTACACCCAAAATCGATAACTACCCTTCGAGGGCAGCTAAGACAAGGGTGTGGGGAGATGTCTAAGCCCGAAACTTAAGAGACAGTTTTTAGGCTCTTCTAGGGGGCTTCATGCAATTGGATTAACCCTGTAGGCTTTGCGGGTCACTGGTTAGAATTGAAGCAGGACCACTTTTTTGTGCCCTGATTAGCTGTTGAACAGGAGTTGAACTGATTGCTGTTTGCGAAAAAGCTTCAGAAGGATTTCTCGTGTTGGAAGAGCCACCATTCATGTGAAGGCTTGCTGAGTGTTAACTACCACTGCCCTTTTCATGATTCCTTTGATTTTCTTGACTTCATTCATGGATGTTCATTAAAATCATTAGGGGTCATCGGGTGGTCCGGCAGTGACTAGGTGATGGTAAGGAAGCCATACAAGCCGCTTGGACTGCAACCTGCATGCGAAATTCCTGAAAAGCTTGTACGGAACCACTCTTACAAGACCCTGTAACCACCAGCTCTAAAGCTCCGCACATCAGAGCAAGCAACTGTACATCAAACCAAACCTAAGACCCGGATCTTTGATGACACCCCCATAGGGGCCTTAATCATGATGATGATGATGATGATAAATTAACAGTAAGTAGAGTAGGGTTAGAAGGACATAGCACCATAACTACGGGGACTAGAATCAGAATCAGTGGATACAGCTACGAACTACAAAACAGACCTGTGCATCAGATACCCTTGTGATGCGAGCACCTTAGGCCTTGCCTGAAAAGCATTGCACGACCTCCCCCCTCCCTATCTTTTCTGTTCATGAAAATGGCTGCAGTGTGGGCTGTGCGCTTCAAGACTCGTAGGCTTGTTGGGTCTTGGGTTGGGGAAACAAGGGCAACATGCCAGGTATTTGGGGTCTTGGCGCTGCAGCTGTGGATGCGCAAACTGCCGCGAGCTCATGACTCGGCGGCGTCATTAGAGGGAGGTAACACATCCGTCGAGCCCCGCATGCAACAAAAAGGCTGTTTTTGAGCAGCTGCTGGCCGGACCACCCCCCAACAACAAATCCGAGAAAAAAATAGTCCAAAGGCCAGTCAGTTGGTTCACCAGAAAGGATGTGACACAAACCAGAGCCACACATAGAAATCCGTCGGCTCCAAGCAACATAAGCTAACACCAAGTGCAGCTGTTGCCCCAAACCGTCGTTTGAGGCTTAGGGCCTGGAACCCCAGTCTCGATCTCAAACATTCCACGCTCGAAACCTGCAAACACTAATGTAGGGGCCTTAATAATTTGAAGGGGGTTTTGGGGTATGTTATAGTACAACTATAATAAGGAACCCCCTAAACAGTATAGGCAATTCTTGGGGCCCTTATATTAGGCATAGACCTGAACCCAGATCAGAAGAGCGGCAGATGCTCTACGCGCAGAGAGCAGCAGCCCACGGTATCGGCCTCCTCCTCTGTATCCTGGCGCTTTCATGGTTTAAAGTGTGAGACTCATAGTGGAAGGGGGCTCAGAGTTTAATTTGCAGGAGTCTTGGGATCGGGTTTAGGGCGTTCAGTGCTTGGTACAAGGGTTTTGACCTCTGGGAACTCCGACACATGGGTGGTCCGATTAATGACATCGATGTTAAAATTCAGCCTGCCTTCTGCACGGTAGTGTGTCCGCCTCAAGACTGTATTCATAGGTACCAGGCATATTGGGGGGGGTGTCCAAAACCGAGCACCTAAACAAGATTCTTGCACTCCACATGCACCACCCAAAGATCCAGCGACCGAAATGGATAGCATTCCTGTTAATCTCAAAGCCACCAACAAAGAGACCTGCCCAAGTGAAGGTTTATGGGCAAGGGAAACAAGTTTCAGCTGCCCCAATGCAGCATCCAAAGCTACCACTAGCATGCCTAGCAACCCTAAGCCACCCTCAACCCTGAACCCCGATAAACCCTAAACTTGACTCCCCTTAAGCCCCAAACCCTAAACCCTAAAACTTCAATCCCCTTAAGCCCCAAACCCTAAAAACTTAAATCCCCTTAAACCCTAAAACCCAAACATAAATCCCCTGACACCCAAAATTGAAAAACTAGAGCTCGGGGACTCGGGGTAATATAGGGGCCTTAATAACTACCTTTACTATTTTGGGGTTCCTGATCATAATTAATTATTGTATACTGTACCCCCCCAAAACCCTATTCTAATTATTAAGGCCCCTACACTACCCTAAACCCTAAACCCTAAACCCTAAACCCAAACCCCTAAACCCTAAACACTAAACCCTAAACCCGAAACCCTAAACCCTAAACCCTACCTACATTATCCCGGAGGAGCTTGAGACTGCCGGCCTTCTCGCCGCCAACTCGCAGTGCGAGCTTGTCGATGAAGTAGGTCGCCGTGGCCTTTTGGGCTTCGGGTTTAGGGTTTTGGGTTTACGGTTCCGGGTTTAGGGGGTTTAAGGCTTAGGGTTTAGCGGAGGGGTTTTAGGGCAGGAACAAATTAGACTCGTGTCCATGTGAAATGAAAAGTAGAATCAGGGCAGATGTGCACAATCAGGTCAGATGTGCACAATGACTGCATGCTTAAAAAAACTGGGCTTGGGGATGGAACTCAGCATAACATGTAAGCGCGACGTGCAGGCGGACACGTGGCTATGTTCGCTCTGGAATGAAAGTCTAGATTTCAGCTGGCACAACAACACTTGTGTGTGCAGATAGACTGTACCAGCCCTACCTAGCACGAAGTTACGTAGACCAGCGCAGGATTATTTGCAGGAACGGCGTTCGTAGATGACAGGGTCCTTCTAGGGCTTAGGGTAGGGGTCCAGCATTTAGCCTTACTCCAACAGCTGAGGCCACATCAATAACCCGAGGACTGGCAACTCTACTTGATAACCCCCACCCCCGCCCCCCCTCAAACCCTGAAACCTGGCCTTCTGCCGATCTGCAACGTTCCTGCTCGTCCACATCTTCTCATAGGAGGTGCGGATACTGCCTGAGGCTTAATCGCAGCTAAGGTCGCAGCCAACGGAAACACATCATGGTGTATTCCTCATTCTGGGTAATGCAGGATTTATATCATCAACCCTAGCACACCAAAGACACCACTGCCCAAGAATCTCAGGCCCAAACCCAGAAAAGTCTCTCAAGCTGCTCTGTCATATGCTTCAGGTTTACAGGTGAAGGCTCAACGCAACGGGACCATAAGGGCTGCACTCACCGGGCAGGAACATCCGAAATAGTGGTTTAAGGCTTAGTGGCTTAGTGTTTGGAGCAGATGTGGGGCTTCAGGGACATCTCATTGAATCACCACAACATGGCCCTGAAACAGCAATTGGGCCATCAATCCGTCCGCCAGGCCACCAATGATTCGCACCAAGCGCTTGGCGCGATCGTACTTCAGCATATCCTGAGTTCTCAACATGATTCCCCGTAGAAGTTGCATTTCATTGGAGGCCTAGACACCCTTGAATCCCACAACCTGAAAATTGCGATCGTATCCACTGCCTCCAGATGAAAGAAGCCCACAACGAAACCCTAAACCCTAAGCCCCAGACCCAAAATCCCAAAACGAAGCTCACAGCGACACAGCAGAGCGACATCCTCCCGCAAAGGCTCGAAAGACCCGAATCTCAAGCCAAAGGCCGACCCCCTCGCATTAGTTGTTGATCCATGAAGTATCTCTATGGTTACCATTGCGACTACCACGATTGAACCCTAAACTCAAAAAAACCTAAACCCTAAACCCTAAACTCAAAAAAACCTGAACCCTAAACCCTGAACTCAACAAAAACCTAAACCCTAAACCCGCCTAGGGCCCCGATAGAAGGACTAGGCGCCGGCTGCCCCTTCAAGCCGCTGGTAGCCGCGAAACTGACCTCAGAAGGTTGCAGCAAGTCCCAGGGTTTAGGGTTTAGGGTTCAGGGTTTAGGGTTCAGAGTTTAGGGTTCAGGGTTTAGAGTTTAGACCCTTACTAAACCCTAAGCCCAGGGTTGTTGTTTCAGGGTTTCGGGCTTAGGGGGACTTCAGGGCTTCGACTGTAGCGCTTGGCGGCTTAAGGCTGGAATGATAGGGTTTAGGGTTTAGGGTTTAAGGTTTAGGGTTTTTGGGGTTTAGGGTTTAGGGTTTTTTTTTGGGGGGGCAGCATAGTACAGAGGGCTTCGGATCTCACGTCCGAGTAGAGGGACCTAGAAGTTGAAACGTTCTCGGTTCTGGGGTCTTTTCAGGGTTTAGGGTTTGGGATCTCTTAGGCTTTAGGAGCTTTTCGGGCTTCGGATCTTTATAAGGGTTTAGGATCTTTTTGGGGTTCAGGATCTTCTAGGGTTTTCCAGAAAAGGAGGGGCGAAGTTGCCGAATCCTGGAAAGCTGGCACCGTGCCGTAATCCTGGGTTGGAGGCACGTCAGGGCCGGGGCTTCCAGGGTGCAGTGAGATTTAGGGTTTAGGGTTTAGGGTTTAGGGTTTAGGGCCTACCTTTTTAGGGCTCCTTGTTACGATTGCCTTCGATGGTTCCTTAAAGCTGAAAGAGATTGAGGCCTTCAGGTAGGGTTCAGGGCTTCAAGAAACAGTTCTCCTAAACCCGACTACTTGAAATCTTAAACCCAAGCCGCGGACCCTGGATCCTCTAGCGGCTCCTGCAACTCGAAGCCTGAAACTGCAAAAACCGGCGAACCCCAGGTGAATAGGGAATTGAGGTACAGGTATACCCATGCTCGGAATAATGCTGGTAGATATTCCGGCGTCTATGAGTTTATGGTAACTGATAGTATCCCTATCATCCCTGGCCGCGGGGAGGTCAACTTTCTTGTTGTCGTGGGATTGTACCAACCTGAAGATGTTAAGGGTTCCCTGCCCAACGACAAAGACCCCATCGTCACCTGAAGCTGCCTTAAACTCCAAGCCCTATAAACCCTAAACCCTACGAAATACTGAGAAACTACAGTTACTTGAAGCTGCCCTACACCCTAAACACCCTTCAAGACATGCTAAGGAACCACGGCTATCTTAAGTTGCGAGCTGGTTGCGTATTTTGCTTCGGTCAGAAGGCCGTCCTCAAAATTGGCGATCCTCGGGCTTTGAGCTTTTAGGGTTTATATGCACTAGCCTACCATAACCTACGAGTACTTTGATGTTGTAGGTTCTTATTATGAACCTTGGCATAGGATCTATACGGACCCTACAAAAGAAGTAAGTTCTGGTAGGTTCAGACAGGGTTTTCTAAGGAAACTCATGGGTTGCTGCTTCTAAAGCTTAGCTGCCGATCCAATAGCCTATTGTTTGCAAAGGGTTATATAAAGTTACATAAGCTATATATATATATATATGTACTATAGTTCTGTGGGTCCGAACATGCTAGTTTTTGTAGGGTTTGCGGATAGAGGTAGAGGTAGGACTGAGGAGCAAACACATATTACACGTTTCTGTTGGGAGCTTCTGGAGCTTTAAGACTCCAACCGTAGTTTTGGTGTGGCATGCAACCCAACCCTAAACCCTAAACCCTAAACCCTAAACCCTAAACCGTTAATCCCACAAGCTCCATACTCTAAGCCTGCTGCAGAGTTCGGGTTCGCTTTGCTCAAGTCTTGCGGAATGGCCTGAATGGGAGCATTGACGACAATTCTTCGAACTCTTCGCTTCGCAAAGAAACCCAAAACATACCCTGTGAGCCTAGCGGTGCTACTCACAGCTTCGGTTTGACTTCAGCAAAAGCCTACGGTACCAAGCCCTGCCAGTACCCGAGCTTGACTATCCGAGCGCTCGTGTTCAGGAGCCCTTAAGCCCTAAATCCCTAAAACCCTAAATCCCATTGCAAAGCCCTTCAGGTCCTAAACTTCAAAAACCCTAAAGCCTTAAACCCGAAGCCCATAAGGAATCCTGTTAAGGCTCAACCCCAAACCCTAAGCCCGCAAACGAACCCTTTTGTAAAGGGATGCAGAACAAGGCACCACTGGACTGTATTCTCGTGCACTACGTCCCTCCAGGCGTGGCCAGGCATCCCGACCACCTGGCCAGCGCAAAGCGAAACCCTGTGACCAATGGAGCCTGAATTCCTATTGGCCCGAAGGTTTAGGAAGTTTGAGGTTTATGCAGACTAGGGCTTGTGGGGTTTATGGGGCTTATAGGCTTGCAGGCCTTGTAGGGCTTAATTAGGGTTCAGGGGATGTCGGGCTGGACACATTGACAGAGCTTGATCCCCCAACCCCCTCACAGTTCAGAGTTTAGGGCTTGGGGTTTGCAGCCTTAGAAGGCTTCTTCAAACCTCAAGGTCTCTTTAGTTTAGGACTGCCCGACATGGCTCGGTGTTCCGGCTGCAGGGGCGTGGTAGCCTGGTATCCTTTCTTGCTTCATGGTCGTCGCTTGCATGCTCACCCCGTGCCTTTCATCGCACCCTGCGTGCAGCCTTCAGATGCCCCAGATTTGACTGACGAGAGGCTCCCAAGTTCACGCAAGCCTGACTCCAAAGCCAACGATCTTACCTAGAGTCTCCATTGCAGTTCCTTTTTTTGGTTTAACGAATTTTAGATTGAGGATCTTAAAAAGGTAACCCCAAAAAGGAACTACAATGGAGACTATAAGTAAATCTATAGTCCAGCCTGAACAAGAAACCCAAGACCCAAATTCCGAAATCCGACAACTGTGAACCTCCTCATCGTTCAGTCCCCACCCTTCAGCCCGCCAAAAGCTACACTAAACTCTGAACACCAACTGACCATCAGCACCCACGAGATGTGAGGCTTTGACAGGTTTAGGGTTTAGGGATTACCTAGGGTTTGGGGTTTAGGGTTCCAAATTGCCTAAACCTTTATCCCCAAAACCTCTGCGCCTGAGGCAAACCGCACAAAGGAAAACAAAGACGCAGGTAAACTCCTCAGCACCAGAAATATCCAGACAATAGGCTTACACAGAGAGGGCGAGCTCAGGACTTAGAGCTGAGGTTTGAGGATTCAAGCCTGGCCTTGGGTACACATGCCGTCTCCCCGATGTTGAGCGTGACGCTCTCCGGGAACGTCCGCTTCTTGAGCAGGCCTGGCGGCACATGGTCCTAACTGCTCGCACACTTCGGATTGAGGTGATGGGCCTAGACAGAACCGTTTCCGGGAAGCACCAGGGAAGGGTCTGCATGTCTCCTTGTTGGTGTGCTGGCTGCGGGAATCCGTAGGGCATGACCAGGAAGGGCTTTTAACACTTTACGCGCGTACCCCGCAGCGTAGCCAGAATTCCCCAAACCTCACATGACAAAACCCCAAACTCAAAGCCCTAAATTGTCTCAAACACACAGCTACCATCCTCAACCCCGGCTAAACATGATAAAGCATACACCAATAAGCAACACTCAAATCAACCGGCAATTTAACGAACCATGCTCTCTGCAATCAAAATGCCCACAGTCACCATCGTTATCATCATCGTCGTCATCATTCTCCTCCTCGATGTCACCACTGTCAGTGTCAGCAACGTCATGTACAAGCATCCAGCACCAGGCCACCAGCCTCTAAGCTAAGCGTTTGCAAAACAACCGAACTCTAAACTCCAAGAAATAATTTTAACCAGCCTTTGCAACCGAAGTCTCAACTCCAAACAGTAAACCTTAACCTTAATCCCTGAAAAGCAAAGCCCTCACAGCCACGAGGCCTTGTTTCGGATGCTCGCCACGGCCACGGAAGAGCTGCGGCCTCGGGTGGTGGGAAGCCGTGAGCGTCTAGGGTTTTACGGGCATGTCAGAAAATCCCCTTTATGTTTAAAAGGCATTCGGATATACGTGGGGAAAGGGGTTGGGGGCAGCGCTGCAGCGGTTAGGCATTGTGGAGCGTATTGTCATCTAATGGTTCAGTGCTTCTCCGGTTGAAGGTTGCGGACTTGCGCGGGCGTTCAGGAGATATGCCGGGGCAGTGCAGCGATGTTTTACAATGGTGGGTTCCATGCTACTTTGATGATATGCTCTGCTTCAGCCGTGCAACATATCCATCTAGCTACCTATCTCTGTCGCTCTGTCTATACATACATATATATATATATATATCCATCCATCTTGGAATCAATCTCTCTGCCTGTCGAAGTAGCTAAACTAGGAGACTCTATAAATTGCAAACATGCTTCTGGGCCCCGCCACCGTAATCTATTCCCGGGTTTCAGGTGGAGGTTTTGGTGGTGGCTGAGGTTTGCAGTTGAAGGCTTGAGGATTCTCAACGTGGGAGGGCGGGGGGCGGGGGGGCGAAAAGCCTACATGGATTCTCGGAGGAACTGAACCCTATTTCCTGGCATCCTACTTGATGACCCTAATGAGAAACTGTTTGCTAAGTCACCCGACCCTCCAAGTGTAAGGAACGGCGAAGATTGAGGGTCCAGGGACCTATGCCTTTGGCATTCAGGCCTCGGGATCTGGGGTTTTGGGTTTAGGAATTCGGCATCTCGGGTTTCGGGCTGGCGTCGAGGTTACTGTAGGGCTTGCAGGCTTAGAGCCCGCATCTGTGGGTCCCACGAGGGCTTCAGGAACCCTAAACCCTAAACCCTAAATCTTGAAATACATCCTGAACCATGAGCCCTAAACTCCTCTAAGCGAACGCGCCAAGTGTCGGCTCCAGCTTGTAGTTGCCCAACTTCTCGCGCACGCCATTGACAATGGCATAGCTGAACCTGACTTGAGAAGGTTTAGGGTTGCCTCAGTTGAGGTTGTCCGGACAACTTTCACAGATTCGCTTGACCCCCATTACTACTCGCATAGCAAAGCCCACACCGTTGCACTTGACCCCTCTCCTGATCACACTTTCTTCAACGACTCCACCTCCCCCTATCTTCCAAGAACGTTGACGTTATCGACGCTTTTCTGCCTGTATACTCTTTTGAATCATTGAAGAACAAGACCAGCCAGCTTGTCAATGCGAGAGGGCCTCGACCAGATCCTCTACAGTGCTGGGGCTGTGATGGCTAAGGCTTTCAAGGGGACGCAAGGGTGAACAAGTGTTTGGGGTAATGGGTCCGAGTAGTTAACCATGGAGTCCATATTGTGGCCCTACAGATTCTGCATGGAACCTTAAGCTTACATGGACACGCCTTAACCCTAAACCCCAAAATCCCTAAACCCTACACCTTGCCACAGAGCCATTCAGTCTCCTTCGCATTCTTGGCCTTCTCTGCCTCCTGGGAACCAGAACAACGCTTTCGAACATTTAAGAGGGGACTGGCGTTCCCTTGAAACTCCCCATCCCCCGAAAGAATACATTATGAATTGCACAGCCCAAACCGAACAAGTACCCTCAGCCGCAAATCTTTGGTTCCGCTCCCGCTACCCCGAACTCACCTATAAGTATGTTTCTGCAGCCTCAACATAACCTTGATCATCCGATGACGCAGGAGACCAGCAAGCCCCTAAACATAAACATTCCTCAAAGGGGATGGTTTGACAAGCTGTTTGTTTAATGTATGGGTTTGGGAGTTGCCAGGTACCTCATACATGAACCGAAAGCCTTAGTAAGCCCCAAAGCCTGAAACCCTAAACCCGAAAAACAGTTAAGCCCCAAAAGGCTCAAACTTGTACGGATCCTATAGCTATACCCTTCAACCCCAAATTTTGGAAACCGTGAATCAAAAAACCGAAATGCCTTTAAGCCCCAAAAGCCTTAACCTTCTAGCCGTCCTTCTCTTCCTTGGTTCGGTTCAGTCGCTTTTGCCTTTCTGCTTCCCGGTAATCCTCAGCGGCAAAGGGTGTGGGGCCTTTGGGGCTTTATAGGGTTTAGGGTTTAGGGTTTAGGGTTTAGGGTTTAGGGCTGCTTCGAGGGATTTCTTTGGGTTCTACGAAGGTTTAAGGGACAGGGCTTTAGGGCTTTAGGGCTTCAGGCTCTTAGGGTTGTGGGTTTCGGTCCAGAGGTCGGGTCGAAGTTGGCCGGTTTGGGGAATGAGCTTCCCTGTGGTCCAGGGTTGCGGGTTTTTGGGTTCCCTATACCCCCCAAAGCATTCCCATCTTGTACATGTGCTGCGCCTTGCATCGGGCCCCTGCAGCAAAACTTCAATCCTGCTTATTCTTGTCCCACACCCTAGCTTAAACCGCACCGGAATTGATACTGACATACTGAGCCGGAGCACCGACATCAGCGAGAAGTCGCACTTCTTGAAGTCCTGAGAAGCTTCCAGAATCTAGTCTTGGAGATTGTTCGAGTTTCCGGTTCGAAGAGACTCCTAGTCCTACATCCCACCTTAGGCTAAGGCCACCATAACCACTCTGCTGTAGGGTTTCTTTCAACTCGATATTATATAGGGTTTATACGACGATCCTACAAAACACATGCAATAGGCTGTGGCACTCTAAACCCCAAACCCATCAAGGTCCTACAAAACACAATAAGGCCGTGGCAATTTAAAGGTAACCTTCAGACCCTGGGAGACTCAAGGCAGCCAGACCGTTGATCCGACGTCTTCAGCGATGATCTCTCTATGATCCGCCCCGTGAAGACAAGAAACCTTGCATCAGGTTTAGGGCTATGGTTTAGGGTTTAGGGTTCGGGTTTAGGGTTTAGGGTTTAGGGAGCCCTGGAACCGCCATGAGGGTTTAGGGTCTTGAGCTTCGGGGGTTTTAGGATGAACCGAAACCCTGTAGGAGCTATCCCAATCTCTCCTCTGGGCCTCAAGCCCTATGTTCAGAAAGCCCGCTGATTCCGTACAAATTTTATAATATGAATAGAGGATCATATACCCCAAAGCCCTGCTCTGCCATGATTAAGGCCCCTATGTTCAAAGCGCCCTCTCCTTGATCTTGGAGCCTTTCGGCAAGACCTCTTTGAAGGTCTTCCAGAAGTTCCTGATCGACTCGGTACGGTTTCGGGTGCAGGGTTGAGGATGCAGGGTTTGGGGCCTAGGGTTCCCATATGCAGGGTTGGGATTTGGAGGTAGAGGGTAGTGCCTGGACAGTAGACTCTGGGGCTTCTAGATGAGGATCTCTTTCAATTATGGTTGGAGTAGGTATCAACAACATATGGACTTAGGATCCCTTACGATGTCTAGTATATTATGTGGTTGGCTCTCTGAATTACGGCCTTTTGGAACCACTTCGAAGATGCTGCTGGATTACTCGGGTCGTCACAAGTCCCGAGCTACTGACAGTATCCAGCAGCGCTCACCACCCTATTCAGCTCGAGTCGAAGCCCACAGCAGTGAAGCAGTCACGAAGGCTGCTAAAGTTGATGGAGGACAGGCCCCATGGAGCCATGGTGCTTCATGAAAATGTCCTTGGTCTCGTACGGTGTCCCCTTGACCTTGGTGAGGCTGAGGGGCTGGAGTTTGACGTTGGGGCTTTGGAACTCGGTTTGGCCTTTAAGCCGAGGGCCACTAGAGCCATCGATTTGTCGAGTTGTCCTGGTCTTGCTCCCCATTCATTCGTGCTGACAAAAGGCATTGCAAGTCTGAATCCAGTCCACCCAGACCCTGCTTCTTCAACCCCCCTCTCCCACATCTTTGGCTAATGTAGGGGCCTTAATAGTTAGAATAGGGTTTTTGGATATTCTTTACTATAAATATGATAAGGAACTCCCGAAATACTATAGGTAATTATTTAGGCTCCTATACTAACATATATACTGGCTTGACAACCTGAGGATCTGGTGCATCCTTCGGGACACCGCAAGGCAAAACCGGATGCTCTCACATCTCAAGGACCATTGCTCGATCGAAACCATCACAGTAGCCTTCATACGTGACATGATAAACCGTATGGCAACATAAAACAGTATCATATTATATCATTTCATGTCAAGTCATATAACATAACACGGAAACAAACACAGTAAAAATCTAGCATAACATTATATATATATATATATATATACTACATCAGGGACGAAGAGCCGAGGTCCAGTAGTAGGCGATCTCTTCAGCTTCAGGAGGCAGCTCCACGCGCTCCCCGTCGTAGATCAGAGGGACCCGGTGGGGTTCGTAGTCCTAAGTTTCGTGGAAGGCTTAGGGTTTAGGGCTTAGGGCTTAGGGTCTATAGGGTTTAGGGTCTAGGGTTTAAGGTTTAGGGGGGCTCAAACCGCGTGGAGGTTCATGTAAAGAGTTTACTTTGCTTCTTGGGTTTAGGGTTTCGGGCTTACTTTGCTTTTTTGCTTCGAAGGTTTGGGCTTTGCTTTTGCGGTTTAGAAACGTCAGGCAGCAGACGTTCGCTTTTCGGTTGAGTTCGGGACGGGGGGGGGCGAATTCGGAGTAAAGCCAAGGCTTAGGCTTCGGCTGCAAACTTCGGCAAGGACGCCTGGGGATTTGCGGCTTGGGTGATTATGGGCTTAGCCGGGGTTGAAAGACAAAATCACGCGATGAGCCCTAAAGGATCAGAGGACTTGGCAAGTAGGGCTATAGGTACGGCAACTATGGCCTCAGGTACTTAGAAATCATAAGAAACCCAATTACGGTATATGTATATCCAAGGATCCCCAACCCCAGAGCCTGAATAGGTGAAGACTGAACCCTAAACCCCTAAAGCCCTAAGCCTCCAAAGCAGCACTAAAGCCCTAAACCCCAGATCAACCCTGAAACCCTTAACGCCCTGTAAATACCAAGGATCGGGTGCAAAGAGCAGACCATGGTGTTCGAAGGTGTCCTGAGCAAACAAAGCTCGAACTGAGCGCCGAAGCTTGGGAGCTCAGGGACTATAAGGGTTCGAGGGTTTCGGAGTTCTAGGTTGAGGGGTTTGGGGGCGCAGGGTTTAAGAGTTCGGGCGTTTTTGGTGTATAGGGTGTTCGTTCGGGTGTCTAGGGTTTTTGTGGCTTTCCGGATCCACGTGGCAGTTTTGGAATATCAAGGCAAACGCCCAGTGATATTAGAAGATCCCCTAGATATCCCGAGCCCTATAAGGGACATGGGACCGCGAGTTGTGGTATGGAGCTCTGCAAATGTAGGGCTGTCTTTGTGAGGCTTCCTAGGAGCTCAGGTCAAGGTCCCTTGATCCTTCGTAGGGATTTAGGTTTTAGATATGCCTTTATAAAGGTACCAGTAGGTTTTATATATGCCTTTAAGGTATCAGTAGGGTTTAGGAGTTTAGGGCTTAGTGTGGTCCAGTTGGCTGCAGCGTTTTCGGCGCTGCTTGCTTCTTTTCTCGGCCATGATCCCCAGCTGCAAGACACGATGCAACTCGAGTGCCACATTCTGTCTGGAATCTTTGTGGTCTTGAACCAACCATGCTATATCCAACCAAGAAAAGGCACCTGCAAGCACGGTAGACTACATCGCCAGAAACAGATACATTCAACAAACAACTAAATAGCACCGCACCTCAGTTCCGGAATACTGAGAGTTTAGAGTTCAGGCTTTAGTAGGTGCATCATACGACACCCACAGCAATACTACAGTACGTTATGTACTAAAGATTGTATTGGTTCTTAGACCTATAAACCCCACACCCTAAACTCCATAAGCCGAAAACCTAAATCCTGAATAAGTGCTGTTGCAGAACCCTAGTAGACCTTTAACGCACCCTCGTAGAACCGGTATAGACCCTTCGGGAACGGCTGCTTGCAACGAGCGGCCCACTTCTTCGCACCGCGCTTGCCGCTTTCTGCACCATCCTCACAGATCATCATGGCGTATTTGACCAAGTGCAATGGCGCCCCGTTTTGGGTTTTAGGTCAAGGGTTTAAGGAACTCAATAAAGGTTCTATAAGGCTTGAACCATATATCATAATCCCAAGACCCCGAAATCTAGCATCTGTCAGTTACCTCAGTGTCTTCTTGTCAAAAAAAACGTATTACATTCAAGGGTCTATTTTGGGGTCTGAGATCTGGGCGGTTCCAAGGGTTCTTAAAGGGTAACAAGGTTTGGGGTCCAAGGTCTCAGGTTCAGTATCAGGTCTGAAGACGGTTCTATGTGGTTTCATCGATGCGATGATCCACGTGCTAAGGCGACAATCCCGCCAACTTGGATCACTGAAACCCGTCACCCTCATGGCTTTTAGGGGTTTCGTGTTTAGCCTGTCCACAAAACCTTAAAGCCCCAAAGCGCCCTGCAAGAAGCCATGGAGGAACTGCCAGAGGAGCCACCTTAAGCACCCGAAACCTTCAACCCGAAAGCCCCCCCCATAAAAGGAACCCCACACAAGAAAGCCCAACAAAACCCAGCACCCGGGGTCCTCCCTCTCCCACCACCGGTTCACTGGCTCGTAGTCATCTTCAGTCTTGAGAAGGACCTTTCAAGAAGGCGTCTTCAGGCCGATCCCAATAATCAAGGTTAGGGGGCTTTTAGGGTCTAATGTAGGGGCCTTCACAAGTCGAACATGTTGATTTTTTTGGAGGGGGGGGCATTATAGTATAGGTCTGAAAAGGAAGCCCCAAAAATAGTATTGTTAATTATTCAGGGCCCCTTATTAGAGTTTTGGGTTCAAGGCTTGGGACGTTTCAAGCCCTTGCTTCGAGACAAGTTCGGTCAGCGGCTCGGGTTGGTCCGAAGCCTAAGCTCTGAGCTGCGAGGGTCCTGCACGGGTCCCGTAAGGCCCAACCCTAAACCCTAAACCCTTAACGCCCTTAACCCTGGGGTCCCATAAGGCATTTATCGGCACACGGTTTGTAGAAGTGTTCTACAAGTCTTGGTCACGGCTTTGGGCTTTTCAAGGGATTTATTGGGAGGGTGTTATACGTCTCATAGAGTATAGCTTCGGGTTGTTAGGGTTTACGAGATGAAAAGTTCAGGAATTAGGGGTATGCGTTTAGGGTTCTAGGCTTGAAGGAACTATAGCGGGGGGGCGTGGGGGGTTGTGATTTTATAGCAGGAAATTTTACAAGCTGCGATAGCCAACCTCAAAATGATTACGGGGACGATGTAAAGAAGTGAACAGCCCTCCCCCACTTGTGCCGGAAATGAGTTGCACTCGCTGTCACATGAGTCGCACGTCCGATGCGGACAACACGAGAGAACATCTGGATACTATTTCTACTCGATGGCCAACTTCACTCGCATGGTTCGCATAAGCTGAACAGCCCGAACATACGCTCTAAAACCGCAGAAAATGCCTTCACCACCAAAGCATCGAATAGACAACTGCAGTGCCAGCCCACGGCCAATCAACTCCTGCACCTACAAATTACAGGACCACATAAACACAAGTATTTCGACATGCAGAGTTTCCATAGTCCCTCGTATAGGGCCCTTATGAACTCAACAAAGTATAGAATCCTTATGTTCCATTTGTGCCAGGGTTCCCTTAAGCGGTCCCTTTTCCTTTTGAAAGAATCCAGAACGACTCCTTCAAGAAAAGGGTGCGCCCTCCCTCCCTTCCGAGCCTTCAGTTCGGTCTGTGACTGCGCTGGCGCTTTCCGCTTCTTGGATGCTAGCATCTTCGAGCCTTTCCTGCCATGACAGGCTTAGAAATAAGATCTGTTTAGGAAAATTTCTGGGACGGGGTATGGCGAAAACTCAGAATCATGGAATCGGGATTCTGCGACCTCCAGGTGCAGCAGCAAATCACACCAAGGCATGCCTTATATGTTGTACGTGATGTCGGCGCTACGAGACGGACCCACACTCCCTGGCTTCACCTGGGATTGTGTTCCCGGACTAATGAGCTCATAGCGAACGATAGTGCCTGCCTAATTTCAAGCCGTTCTTAGCGCCCAGTTCGGAACTCCGGATTACAACTGCGCAGCACCAAGACACAGCCCAAAGACACTTGATAGGGTTCGGCGGCAATTGTAAGACTTATCAGGAGGCTCAACATAGTAAGTAAGCCTCTCAGTAAGCCGGCTTCAGTCCCAATTCATTGGCTAGGCTTCACCCCCCCCCCCCCCCCAAACCCCTCATACACCCTAAACCCCCCCGCCCAAAAACAACGGACCCTGCAAGTTGTGATGCGGTCAGGATGCAGCCCGATCTTGTGAGCCTTCTTCCGCTGATCAGCCAGCCTACCGGTTCAGACGATGCCGGGTTCCCCAGCATCCCCTTTCTGAGGGTTTGTGGGTTTGGCGTGTAGGTTCTACGGTTTAGGGTTTCGGGTTTAGAGCTCAGGGTAACAAGGGTACCCTTTTCCTGCTATGCAGTTTTAATGAGAAAGCCTCAACAAAAAGAGTGGACGACAGTGGTACTACTGGGAACCTATCATTCTTCGGGGCTTAAGGCTTCGAGTCTCGGAGCTTGTTTTAGGGACCTCAGGATTTGGAACTGATTTTTTGGGGGGGCGGTTATATTATATTGTGATTCCACTACGGACTCTAAGGGGATGGAGATATCAATTGTTCAGCTTCTATATTAAGCCTCATATAACCCATCAAGCCTCCTCGAGACACGTTATGGAATAACGTTAGGTCGCCAAACACAAACACATGCGCGCATACACCCTAAACCCTAAAATCTAAACCCTAAACACACATTGAATTGCATCCGACGATCGGTAGAAGCCAGGACTCCACACCCAAGAAGATGGCACTGACAAAAACCTCGATATACAATCAGATTAAGCCGGGCGTCTGATTGAGCTTCTGCTCCTTCCGCAGCTTCCTCTTCTCTTTTCGTTCCTTCTTATCTTTCTTGTCCTTCTTGTCTTTCTTCTCCTTGGGCTCTTTGTTGGCTTTGTCCTTCTTGTCCTCAGTCTTCTGCGGAACGCAGAATAACGACTTGCCAAGTGAGATTGTCAAACCCAAGGTCACGCACAAAGATTGCCATGAAGTTTGTCAGGCTTTTCGAAACAGAGGATGCCCACGAAAGAAGTGACTCTTGCAACCGGGACACTGACAGGATGGAGAAGCTCCCTAACCCCAGGTTAAAGAAAAAAGACAACATGGGGAGCCGAGCATCTTTCTTTTCTTTCTTGTCCTTTTTATCCTTCTTCTCCTTCTTCTCCTTACCCTATCAGCAAGAGTTTGGCTGGGGCCAGCCGGGTGCGAGGTTTGGGTCTAAAGTAAAGGGGCAGTATCAAGTATTCTGTGAACTGGCTGCGGCTTTGGGGTGTCGGAAGCCTGCTCTTTTCTTTCTTTTGATCTCTGGTTTCAATATTGTGTTGAGGTCAACGGAGTTTAGAGAATCATGCTACACATTTTGGAGTTTTCATCTCCATAAACCCTAAAACCGACAAGGTCTGGAGAGGTACCAACCTCACTTAACCTGAAAGGTCCTTCCCACGGGCTCGGATAATCTTGTACAGGGCGTACGCAGTTCATGCTTTGATTTGGGTGAGGAAGGATTGGGGTTTGGGCTTTACGCACAAGTTCACCCCTGATTCCAATAAACTTCAAGCCACGAAGACAGGGAGCCTCCCCTTTATCCTTCTTCTCCTTCTTAGCAGCGTCGCCATTTTCAGCCGTCTCCGGTTTCTCCTTCTTTTCCTTTTTCTCCTCGCAGGGTTTCTCACATCTCTGAGAGGCAAGTCCTCAAGCTCCGCCATTCCCTGTAGTTAGGGGTAGCGGGCGAAGTTTCTGGCAGAAGCCATGAAGCCGTGATATTTCGGGCAGGACAGGTTTGACACGCGGCCTTTTTCTCTTTCTTCTCCTGCCGGCTCAAATGAGTAGGGGTCTGAGATATCGGCTTCGGGGGCTTTGGTGATGGACGTGTCACGGACGCTTTTGCAAGGTGCGTGCGAGGCTTTTTGGAACCTTTGTAGAATCCGTATAGAACTGCTGTGGATGGAATCCCTGAAAAAGCTCTTCAAAGCGCTTGCAAAGGCCCATAACCTGAACGCCGACTGATATCTAGAAGCTTTTCAATTCGAAGGCTTAGCCCTTGCAGTGAAGATCCGAAACTCTACGTTTTTTTTTTACACTCTTGTGCTAGTTCTTTAGTTGGCCTTGTTACCGTCCAAGGAGGCTCTGCAAGTCAGCTGAAAGTGGATGAGGATCCCCTACTACTGTGGGCACTTACAATGACGAGCCTTGCGAATGCTGGGAGGATCAGGGCATGCAGTAAGTAGGTGACAAGTAAGGATGTAATCGGAATAATGCTATAAACTGTACTGTGCTTATGTCTCTGCAAACAACATCGTTTTAAACATCTTACTGAGCAGCTTGAGATCGTCAGCTGGATTTTGAAGCTAATGAACTGGGGCTCTCATGTCTTCTGAACCGCTGCAAGCAAGCTGAGACCTATCCTGGTTAAAGTATCTCTCTTTTGATGATCAGCCGCCCTTCCCAGCCCGTCCTTTTTGTCTTTTTTATCATGGCCATTGGTGGTCTCCATGGCTGTCTGCATTGTTATTTGCTAGCACGCCGTACAGCACCAGGCTGCTGAGGTAGAAACTCGATGTCGGCTTCGGCTTGAAGATCATCTTGGGCTCCACTGCCAGCTGGGGCTTGAAAGTGCGACTCTATCTACCGGCTCACTTCTGACATTTGAGGAATCAGAGTTCTATCAGGGGACACCTAAGTTTTCTAGAGGCCCAGCAGCCCTGATGCCTTAACCGTGACTTCCTGACGGGCTCGCTCTGCTGGGCTCTAAACTATGTCTCCAGGCGCAACCTCAGCCTGAGCCTGAGCCACAGAGGCGGTTGGATTTAGGGTTTATGGTTTGCGGTTCAGGGCTTGGGCTTAGGGCTTAGGGTTTAGGGTTTAGGGTTTAGGGTTTAGGGTTTAGGGTTTAGGGTTTAGGGTTTAGGGTTGAGTTGCGGGTTTAGGGGTTTCCCTGCCCTTGGTTTACGAAGTTCCTGATCGATCAGCTAACTTCCCTGCCCCTACAATATTATCAACGGGAGCTTGGGGCTCGTGTTGGCATTTAACCGGTCCTCACTGTGAGGGACTGACTTGCATGCCTACTTGCATTAAGGACCTGACAAGAGCTTCAGGACAAGAGTCGTGTCTCCAAGCGCTGTAAGACGTTCATCGCCCTGCATTCACAACACCACAAACCCACAAGAATCCAAGCCCTGTGTTTAATGCCCTACGTCCTGAGTCGACAATCGATGTTCCCTCAAACTCCGAACGAAAAACCCTAACCTCTAAAACCCCCAAACCCTAGAACCCTAAACTGCCCCAAACCCTATACCCCTTAAATTCCCTCAAACCGTACAAAGCTCAATGCGGTGGGCTCCCGACTCTGTCGATTTCATCGCCAGTGACGCCTGCCCTGAAAGGGGACTGGATTTGGCATTTAGGATTCGTGCAGAACAAGAGCCCGGCCGAAGTCTGTGTGTGAGGGAGAGGGAGGGAGAGAGAGAGAGAGAGCGAGATTGAGAGAGAGAGACCCCAAGAGCGAGATAAACAGGTAGAGAGAAAAGTGCGAGCACGTGCACATGCCATGACCGACTCAACGACAAAACAAGGAGCAACACCAATGGGTGCTGAAGGAACGTTCGCCCTCAGCACCTCGATCGGGTTCCTTCTAGGCTCATGTTGGAGAGAGCTCGTCAAACACTAGGCTACACCCCGTCATTCCGGCAGCAATATAAGGCTTCCTCTGAGCTTCGAACAGAAGTCTGAGCTACGTAGGGAGCGTTGGGCTTGCAGGGGATCTCCTGTGCGCTCTGAGTTCCAGCATTCTACTCGGCGGCATCCCACTGCCCAAACTCGATGTGGCCGCCTCAGAAATTGGGACTGTCACATCGACGCTAAACCCAATGTGTGGGACATCCTGGCACCTAGGCCGCAGAAGCAAGCAGCTGCGAACATCGTCCCAAACTGATTCCCTGCACCTGTATCTTACAGCTTTTATGTTGTGAACTCGAACTTCTAGACGCTGACACCTAAACCCTCAGTCCCCAAACCCCTGGAGTTTACTCCTTGCTCACCGCGCCATACCGCGTTGCATTACATTCGATAGCATACCCCGAGGAGGTCTTCAGATTAGGGTTTAGGGTTCAGAGTTCCTCGACCCTCGTCCTCATAACCCTCGAAGGCTCTAAGGAACCCACCCTAAACCCTCGAAGATTCTAAGGAGCCCTGAGTAAACCTAAGCCGACCTCATGAACCGCGCCGCGATGTCCAGCACCTCGCGTCCCAGCTCACAGGCCTCTGAGCTCAGGGTACGGACGGGAACGAGAGGTTTCGTCAATTTGTTGGGGGGCTTTCGTCAATAACTGTACCAAACGACTCGTTCCGAAGGTTTAGGGGTCAGTATGTTACGGACCACTTACAAGGCACCGCTCTTGTGAGGGCTTCTTTTGCGTTGGCTCAGAGTTCAGAGCTTGGCATAATGTAGGGGCCGAATATAGGTTTTGCGGGCCATTATACTATAATTGTAATAAGGAACCCCCCAAGTAATTACTTATTTAGGCCCCTAAATTTCTTGCTTTTCGGAGTTGGGCCTTGTTGTCTCAGACTCCAAACCCTCATAAAGCCTCACCTGGAATCCCAAACCCTAAACTCAATAGCCCAAACCCAAACCCCAAGCCTAAAGCCAAACCATTAAACCCTAAACCCCAAACCCTACAGCCGAGATCCTCAGTCATGAACCGAACCCTAAATGCCCCTAAGGGTCCATGTTCCAAAATAGCATATACTTTGGCCTTGAAATGCCCAAAGAACAAGACCACTTCAAGGCCAATGGATATTTCTAAAGCGCCTATATCGGAACTACTGCCAAAGTACAGCCTTGAAGTGCATATAAACGGACTACTTATTTGAGGCCAGAGTAAATTTGGGCACATGGACACCTAGGGTGCATGTCAGCCAGCTGCAATGTGTGATTGGGCCAAGGGCCCTTCGCATGGTCTGCAAGTCTTCCCCTTCGATCACGGGGATGGTTTTGGTCCTGGGACTTGGCCTAGAGTTTGGGTTCTGAGTCTAGAATAGGGCTCGCCCTGAACCCTAAACCTTAAACTACGATGAAGGGCCGTACATATCTGGTTTTGGTCCCTGGCTTCTTTGGGGGTGCTTGCAGGGATGTGTTACCCAGCACAAACAAGGGATTTGCTTTTGATTGTGGCAGAGTCTAATATAATGTAGGAGCTTGATTAAGAAACCCTGGCGATGTAACACCAAAACATGAGGATTCATATAAGGTACCCTATATAAAACTGAATCAGGATCCGATATGAGAACTGCTATACCCCAAAATGTTGAAGGTGAACTAACCAGCTTCTTGGATGGAGTGGTCCTGGTTTGGGGATGAAGGTCAAGTGCCTCGGTTTTCGGCCGTTTGTGTGTTGGCGATATTTCTATAACAGTAGGCAGCCGCACCCGAATATGTTTGAAAATATTTGGTTAAAGACGATCGAAGCAATGTTCACACTGAACAGGGCTACCACCGTTTGTCGTCACTCCTGCTGTTGCCCATATCATCGACAGCAAGTTTACTGCCACCGAAATATGTTACGATCAATGTTGTTCTCGCCTTCTCAATCTCATGAGAAGTTAACCTCTTGTGCTTATACAAAGGTTGCATTAGTCGTAACGACCATACGAATTTGAGTGCCTATTCCTTAGGTGCCTTGCTCTGAGCATACTACAACATACCCCACAACCCTCTTCTGATCATCTAAGACCCTATGCCAGCAGCCCCGTAGGTGACCCCTAAACCCTAAACCTCCAGAACCCTCAGACCCTAAACCCTGGGTCCTGCTTCGAAGAAACTCGGACCTGAGGCGGATGAGAGCTTCGTGACCGAGTAAAGAATTTCCCCTACCGCTGGGGCCTGAAGAAGGCTCCTACATGTGTGTGTGTGTGTGTGTGTGTATTTATATGTCGTGTCTCCATTGTAGTTCCTGTTTGTGTCTGACCAGCTTTACAATTGGGCTCACCAAAAGTTACCCAAAAACCGGAAACACAATGGAGAGTGTGGGATTGGGGGGACATTAGAGTAGAGTTATGAAAGGACTATAAGGGGATAGACGTACTAAATGCTCGAGCTCTTTATTACAGGTTCTTGCACAACTTGGGTTTAGGTTAAATGTGTGGGGTTCGACACTTCTGAGGGGCATATGGAGTGACGGACGGAGGGCCGAGGGGTTTAGGGACATAGTGTTTCATTGATGCTTGGGCATTTGATGCCCCCTGCATGCCTTAGAAACATGGAAGCATCAATGCAGCAATATCCGCAGGAACATCATGAAGACAAATACTGATTGAATGCCGTTGTTGCAATCTCACTAAGCCACAAGGCGAGTCAGATAATTTTGTGCGGGCAAGAACATTTCTCCACTGACCAACGGCAGGAATCCGACGGTCTTCGAGAATCAGAGTCTAGGAAACCCGGCCTAATTAAGGTGATCGGCCTTACGGTGTGGGCAAGCAGTGCTAGGGTTTAGGGTTTAGGGTTTAGAGTTTAGGGTTTAGGGTTTAGGGTTTAGGGACGCTCGGGGACCTGGCTTCCTGGATTCCTGCTCACCCTTCTAGAGCCTTAACCTCGAACCCGAAAGCCCTCCCACCAGCCTGGGAAGCCCCTTTGGGTGCAGTGCGTAGTCTGGAAGGCAGCTGCAGCCCTGACAGAGCTGCAGAGCCCTAAGGGCCCATGTGCCCAAATAGTATTATATACTTTGGCCTGCAAGTACTAAAAGGGGCCACTCTAAAGCCGAAGTATATACTATGCGGATGCACGGACCCTGACGTGAGTATGCTGGAAGGATAATAGGAGCTGGCTGTTACTTACTAGTCTCCTGTTCCGAAAATACGATAAAACGACATACTGGACGGTTAACGAAAAATAAGTGACGACATGAACGACCAAGTGAATATGGACGGCGCAAGCAACCCTATGTATACATACATAAATACATACATACCTACATACATACATACATACATACATACATACATACATACATACATACATACATATGTACATACATACATCCATGCAGGCATACATACATATATATATATATATACACATGTATGTACATAGAGATATGCAGCCCCCGACCGTTTAGATACGGGCTTTTGTACCGCACACTGCAGCTGCTGGGGCTCGAAAGGTTTCCGGATGCGCGCTTTTCTGCGACTTGAAGGGCCCATGTGGCCTTTCAAGGGTTCCTTTGGGGATCTGAGAGGACATACATCCGTATAAAGTACTATCTATTAGTTACGACATCCATCAGCATCCTTCAGCCGTAGTGGTAGTCTATGGCTATCGAAGGATATCACAGGAGAAAGTTTCAGGACTTGCTCACGAGAAGGTTGGGCCGCTACCATGCCTTCTGATCTGGGAATCTGCAGTCAGATGAACATCGCAGCCAGAGGGAGCTGACTGATGTGTGGACGGAAATGCCAACTACGTGTGCCTGAGCGGAGCTATGGTTGGGTTCTGAGTGCCCTGAGCCTCCAGGGCAGGGGAGTTCCCGCCTGTCTTTTCGATTCTCCAGCAAATTTGGATGTAGCTTTTAGACTGTCTAGTGGTTTTAGGGTCTAGGTCAATGCTTTCGGGTTTAAGTAGGCGTTGTGCCCGATGTGTTTTTGTTGGGTCTCGGCCCCTTTTCATTTCCAAGGAGCTCTAGATTTGCAAGACCCACATCCTATAAAACTTGCTGACAAGAATCGGGTGTTGTTTTTCCCCGCGGTGATGCTCGACGGCTGGATATCCCTAAGCCCACATGACTGGCTCGGGCAATCTGAGCAAGACAAGGAGCTTGAACTTAAACTATGCGTGTGTGTGTGTGCACGTATATGTCTATATCTGTACTCTCTCTCACATATGTATGCTTATTGTGTCAGAGCACTGTCGCAAGTGCCGTACTTGACAGGTGATAGTCATGCTAGTAGTCATCGCCGTCAATAGCAAATGGTAGCAAATTAACATTGAGGTTCTAATTACGAGGGATTCACTGCACAACAATAATGAGCTGTATCAAACTTACTTTCATCTTACGTTTCCGAATCCGCAAAGACACCGTGCCTTCTTAAGCGCGTCGATACACAGCTTGTGCCCCGAACTGGATCCTCGTATACCACACTGCCAATCCTAGCGCCAACTCAACTCACAGCTGCTAGATTGAATCTCCACAGTGAACTCTTAGGGTACGCACGAATCCAATCCAAAAACCAAAGCACAACAGAAAGCCCAGGCCATGGACTTGTAATGCCAGCCCCTTGGGAGCTGCAGCCGAACGCAAGGGTCGGTGCCCGCGGGGATGTGTTGCCTTTGGCACATACCTGCAGAGTCCTCAAATAGAGTTTAGGGTTTGGGTTTCAAAAAGCTAGCTGAGGTTTATCGATGTCTTCGTGCGTACCGAAGATGGCATCAAAGATCGCGCGGCATAGATTTATAGGCTTTGAGTCTGGGTTGGTAGGCTTTTGGGAGGTTCCTTTCTCTGCGCAGTAAAGAAACACACATACACACACCAAGCAACCATAACCGATAATTACGAAGGCGCTCCGGGAAGATTCCGTGCGTTCAATGAATCAAGACCGGCAGTGCAACAAAGCGGTTCGAGGACAAACTCTGACAGATGCATGTGTGTATATGTATATATGTTTAAGCGGATGTTCCTACAGATGGTTTAGGGTTTAGGGTTTAGGGGTTTAGGGTTTAGGGTTTTGGGGTTTAGGGTTTATAGGGTGATAGACATGTAGGTTCTTCCGCAGATAAATACACCGACATGCCAGCAGGATGTCATGCTAGGTGTAAGTTGTCATCCCAATCCAGGATCACACCACATCCATACCGCATGCATGGATACATACACAGATGATTATATGCATTCCGATACGGAGGGAATATGCCGTCTTGCTCAGACTAGCGACTCTACTTCACACTCACCCAATCAAGAGCTTTCAAGGCAAACCCTTATCCCCAAGCACGAGGAGTTCTCTCAGCTTTCGGGAGCAATGGCCCCCAGGAAGCTGAAAAGAAATCGCAGTGTCTGTACAGGACGCCAAACTGAAACAGCTCGCCCGGCGCAAAGATGGGCTTAGGGTTTCGGGCTTTGTCTGTGCCGTTGGTGCAATCAAGCCGTGCACTTCAGCGGGCTCGATCGAGTTAACATCGGCAGGATTGCTGTAGATCTTTCAAGGATATTCCTGGAGCTTGGCAGTATGCATCGTAAAACTTACGCCCCGAGCCCTAAACAGTGTCAGCATCGCTCTTGACTACAGAAAATCGTCGTGCATACTCTCAACGCCAAGTTTGGAGTGGGTATGGTTTCTAGCAATCCGAGGTGCTGAACCCAAGAGAAAGGGCAAGGCCTTTGGTAGATGGATGAAGGCTTGTGCTGACATGTACGGTCTGAGCTAGCTAAAAGGGATTGATTGTCTCGAATATTGAAAGAGGCGTACTTAGAGCTAAGAGTGACCTAAACCAAACCACGCGCCGGGCGTGGCATGCCTCCTACCTTCAAACGGCCCGCTTCCATGTTCCATGGTTCGAACACGTGCCGGCACGAAAATTGGAAAAGGGCTGCATAATCACTGGCCCATGGGAAAATGACCCGGAAAATGCATTGCCGAGGAATGTTGCGGAAGCAAATCCGTTTCAAGTACAGTTCAGTTTGATTTGAAAAATCGTGCTGATGCCATTCGCGAAGTCAACAACGGCAGGAGTCCCAACATGTCAACGATGAGATTAGAACACGAGCATGCGCAACCAATTTGCAGACTCTACTACTAAGCCCACAAAAGTACAGTCCTCTCAAGAATATTAGAACCGGGGAACATGAACACTTGATAAGACAGGTATTAAAAAGCAGTATGGAGATCTACAGAGACAAACGCTGTTGAAGTACCCTTTGCTATCTCCCCAGAATTTTCTTAATCCCTCGGCAATGCCGGTGCGCCGCTTAGAAGATTTCGTCAGCTGAACCTGGCTCTGGTGGCTGGGGTTTGAGGCTCGGAATATGGCGGCTTACGATAGTTTAGGGTTTTAGGGATTAGGGTTTAGGGGTGTA
>CAJNDV010031085.1:84286-122635 GCA_905221635.1 Symbiodinium sp. CCMP2456 | reverse complement strand
AATTATTTAGGCCCCTACATTACTATCAACCTAGACTCCTCACCAGCAGCCGTCCGGAAGCCCCTGCGATGCTTCACTGATTCGTGCTTGAGGGGGAGTGGGAGGGGTCCCTATGATAGTCCCTATATAAGCCCTTATAGTAGTCCTTATACCCTCCTCCACTCTCGCTTACTGTAAGCACCAGCAAGATCAGGACTTGTTTCAGGGTTCCGGGTGTCCTCAGAGCTCTGGCTTCAGCAGTAACCATGCGAATCCTACCCTCAAGAAAACCTAGAGACCCTGTCTCAATGCCAACCTGTCACGCAACTCTGCAACTCACGAAGCCTTGTCAAGTCTGCGTTAGCCGTTGGCCCTCCAACTTCTCGGACCAGAGCACTTAGCATAATTCGGGTATAAACAGGCCTATAGTAATAGTTAGGAGTAGGGTTTAGGGTTTAGGGTTTAGGAGTACTTCCATCTCGAGATACAACCTATTTACTAAGTACCTGGATCCTTGAAGTCGGCCGAACCCTGCCAACTGAGCTGACGACCAACTTCTGTCCACCAGGACGTGATAAGACCGCGGCCGCGGGTCCTTCTTAGTTCCGAGTTTGGGCAGTGACATGTGTGCGGTTTAAAGTCGTCAGAATTGCTGCAGAGAGCTACGACTAGGGCTTCGGATCAGTGTAAGCCTGAACGCCAGGTGCGAGGGAGTCGCACCGGGCTGTGATGTCCAAAGTTTCTACATGCCAAACTCTGTCCACTCTGCCCAAGCTCTACATGGCTCTACCTTGTGTAGGGCAACTCAGCAGTCAAGAAGCCAGAGCGACGTCTTCGGCTAAGTGCAACAAAGGTGTAACTGCTGTGACACCACAGACAGGCGAGGCATCACAGCTTCAAGATGGTCTGGCAGTGATCCGGCTACAGTCCTTCTGCTCTAGGGATGGATACAGAATTGAAGATGATGGTGGTGGTGATGATGATGGTGACGCTGATGACGATGCTGCTGCTGATGATGATGGTGATGTAGGCCTGTGGGCTCCACATGTCAGCTCGGATCGCGTCGCAAGTAGGCTTCGCCAAGGTTCTACTGGGAATTGAATTGAATCGGCTTATTCGTAGCCTGATTTAGGCTGTCATTTTGCTTTGCGATGGGCTGTTTTGGACTGGCTGGTTATCGGTGCTAGAGGGGGGGAAGAGGCCGACGTACTACACCTCCCAACCTGCCAAATAGGCGATCATCCACAGCTTAAACCCCGATGCCGAACGCCATGTGTGGTGAAAAGGTTGCCTGCTAAAGTAGAGTTGGACAATTTGAGAACAAACGCTTTTCGCGGGAGGAATGTATGCCATGCCGTACTTCTGCATCTGGAGTTTGTCTTGAACCCGGGTTGAGTGGACTATGCCGAAAAATCGCTGAGATCGTCCCAGGTGCCTGGACAGGAGCCCGCTGACAACTTGCTGCACCTGCATGTGGAAAAGGCTCTCTGATGCAAAGCAAAAGGCTCTCTGATGCAAAGCTCGAAGTTCGTGCATGGCTGCTCGAGAAGAAACACAAGGCAGATGCTACCAGAATCTCTGAAGTATATCTATTTGTATGCATATGGGCGTGGGCAAAAGTTCAGCTCCTGTCTCAACCTGAAGTAGTGTCGCCTGTTTTGGACTATGCCGGGCATCTACTCGTTGCATTCGCTCATACCCATCTTCCAAGCTGTGCTACACCGTGTATCGCATTTGCACTGCATGGCGGGGTTATGTGGATGTTAATACCCTAAACCCTAAACCCTAAATGTTAAGCCGTAAATCCTAAACCCTAAATGGCGGAGTGAAGACTGTCAGATGCAAGCTTTGGAAAACGAGGGTTCCCCAGCGAAGACGTTAACAAGTAATTATGGTCGGTAACAAACGCACAGATGGAGGTAAACAAACGCGACACTCCAAATGTCCATGCCCACGTGGCATTCCGTTGTTGAGCAGGGCACCACTTCCGAGGATGTCGAGCTGAGGGTGTCTGTCTGAGTCGACAGTTCGTCAGTTCCGGTTACAAATGCCATAGCCGAAATGCTGATACAACATAAATTTGCTAGACCCACAGTCGATGCCATACGGCCTGATTCAGACCTCATGCGAGGCTTTATTCTACATCCCGGTCTCGAAGCCCTCGACCCCAAAGCTGCTAGGTGCGAAGAGATAGCAAAACTCATCCCCAGGAAACGGCACCTCGTCGTCTCGCTGGCTAGCCAAGGCTCGGAGAACCTGAAGTTGCGGGTACATGCTGAGCTCAGGATACAGTCTGGGGGTAGTTGTTGATATAACCGGAGCTGAGAGGCCTGGATTTGCAAAGCTGAAGCAGGATGAAACCAGATGCGAATCTGCTCCAACTCCCACCTCGACGACTCGGCGGGGCGACAGCTCTGTGTTGACGCCTGCATCACTCAATCCGTTTTGCCGGGGAAGGGGGGCTGGCGGCTGTAGCACTCAGCAGGGAGTGCGGTATGGTTAAGTGGTTTAGGCTGCGTAGTCAGGGCTGGCAAAAAACTCGTGAGGCATGTCATGGAGCAGCCGTACGAGTCATTCCTGCAGAGTCTCCTCCTACACCGTTTGAAGATACTTCCATGCATGCTATTTGCTCACATCTTCACCCCAAGGCGTCTAGTTGGGACTACACAACCCCTTCCCCCTCACCCAAAAAAGACAAAGCAAGAACAACCACACATCAAGATTTCTCAAGCTTGCCTGCACCCTGAAGCCCAATTCCCAATAATGCAAATTACCTACACACATACATACACACACAGACATAAATATACACACACAAACACACAACAACACCAACACAAACACACACACACACACATGCACATGCATGCGCAAAGCTGCACTATGCTGCTAATGAACCAACCCCAGTGTCGATGAGCTATGAGCCCAAAGCAAGGATGGGTGAGGGATCGCAGATAATTCATTCTTACTTCTGCACTACAACCAAGGAAAACGAAACTTTACAACGTTCGGCAAGGAGAGGATACTCCTTCGCAGTCCTTAGCATACTAAACCAACACTCAGAACCCCTAAACCCTAAACCCCAAACCCAAAGCCCCTAAGCCCTAAAGCACTCAGAGACCCAGGCCTTTCTTCGGATCCACGTCAACGCCCAGCAGGGCCAGGAAAACAGAGGCAGAACTCTGCAGGTAAAGCTCCTCGTCAGGCGATCTGAGCTTCACTACTCGCATGGTTGGTGGACTTCTGGTAGAAGCCAGAAAATTGGAAACCCAAGTGCCTCAATCGTGACGAGTAATGTATAGGCTAATCCCAGCACTAGTTGTCGTTTTCCAACTTTTTGGGCTGTGCTATAGTAAATGTGTAAGAAGTAGAGCTGCAAGTGCCCTAACTGGGACCCCAACTGGGGTCATCCAACTCATAACACTACTGAATAACTCACATGATTGCTGCTGGCTGCTTCGTACACAGAGCACTCCCCGCGGTTCGTATGAATATGACTGAGCTGCTAAGACTAGCCGGCTTCTACCGTATGAAATCAAGGGAACTACGGAAGGCCATGTACCTGTGAACCTTCACATCACAGCTACTTGTAGCTATAGTCCTCCCGATTCTACAATTCAGTCCGAAGGAAAGGTCTAAGGTATCGCTCACCTTGAAAGGGTTTAAGGCCATCGGAAACAATTCCCAACTCCAGCCCCGCACAGAGCAAGCACCTCGTCTTGGGAGAGCTTTGGCTGGAGTGCATCCAACAAACCTAGGTTTAGGGTCCATAGGGTTTAGGGTTTAGGGTTTAGGACCCAGGGTTGTGTTCGAGGTTCTTTGGCTCGTCTGGTTTGGCTTTGGCACTTGGATGGCTCGCTTGATGCGTAGAACTGAAGACTACAGGCTCTTGCTGATAAGGTTCAAATGGTGTTGGCCGTTCATTCTAAACTTGCACAATTTGGTAGGACAGTTTTTGTTATGGGGCTGCTTACAAGGAAGGACACAAATGCGTGGGGAGGCCAGACGTATGGGAAATTCTTGAGTCATAAACACAGCTTGACGGCTGCTCTATATCCGTATCCACCATTGTCCACGGCCTAAGGAAGCTGCCTTTTCTTGGTTTCTTTGCACTTTGACAAAGCAGAACTCGAGGTTAAAACCCGGGAGAAGGATATGGGAGTTTCCGAAAATAGGGGACCCTAAAATGGCACCATAAATCGTAGGATTCTTTTTATAAGGACCCCCCCAAAATACGGTACCCTAATTTTTGGAAACTCCCATACGATATGACTGCCCGAACTTCCCTCCTGAGCCCCAACACGGGGCCTTCACTGTTCATCTGCACCGAGGCGGCCCTGAAATGATTGCATATCTACGAGTCTTTGCCGACCAAACTCAACAAACCCTCAACTCCCCTACAATGTCAGAATCCAATGGACGGCAAAGCTCATAAGCTTTGTACAACTGTTGTTCCCAACAGCTTTCATGCATGCACTGCCAGAAAGCCCCCATCACATGCCCATTTTACAAGAGACTCAGCCTATGTCAAAAAGTCACCATGCCAAATCGAAACCCCAACACGTTGCAAGCACTAAGCCCCACTGAACCAAGAAGGAACCTATCTTTTAGAGCAGACCCTAAACCCTAAACCCTAAACCCTAAACCCTAAACCCCTAAACCCGAAACCCTAAACCCTTGAACCCCTAAAACCCTAAAACCCTAAACCCTAAACCCTAAACCAGGAGGCTGTCCGGCGAGACCATCTTGGGCCCCTTCGGGGTGATCACCGGCAGTGGCCTCGACTCAGGAGATTCGAAAGCTCGGGGGGCCGAGGTTGGCATGGCCGGCTTCACGGTTAGGGTTTAGGGTTTAGGGTTTAGGGTTTAGGGTTTAGGGTTTAGGGTTTAGGGTTTAGGGTTGGAGTGTCCCTACGGATCCCGGGTCTTAGGGTTTAGGGTTGGGTTTAGGGTTTAGTGAGGGAAGATGGGGGGTGTGCGGAGCGGCTCATGGGTAGTGAGCAAGAATACGACAGGCAGCTTATATGGGAGTTTCCGAAATAAGGGGTACCTTCTTTTAAGGTCCTTATAGTAGGGATCCTACTATTTAGGGTGCTACATTAGGGTCCCCTATTTTCGGAAACCCCCATATGGCAGTTGGGAACAGTTCCAAGTCGTTTTCTTCAAAGGTCGACTGAGGCTTTACTCCCAAGGAAAACAGGACTACATGAATTCGGCCTGCCACGACAGCTATAATGGCTGCTGAATGCAGTTACGCCGGCTAAGATGGGTTGCTATGCTGCACATAACCTCCCACGGACCATATCGGTGTCTAGGACAAAACAGCCGGCCCTGGATTGCTACGATTCGGCTTCGGGAGTTTGCACTTGCAGAGGTCCGCGATTCAGGAAGCAGGCTTCCGTGCAAACTTTTTAGGGTTTAAAGCTTCATGGGTGTAGTGCTAAGGGTTGTAGGGCGTTAAGGGCGATGGGCTTGCAGCTATATAGCCCCTTCTCAAAAGCATGGAATACCCATCTGACACCGCAGTGAAAGAGTCGCACCAAACCGTCGTCTTCCAGCCGAATGGAAGTTACACACGCATGAAGTAGCAGAAGCAGGTAAACCAGGAGATCTCCGCCCGGTACCTGTTGCATTTTTCACACATCCCGCTCTCTTGTACAACTTTTGAGCAACGTTTGAGCCCCTGGCGGCGGCGGCGGTGTGGGCAGGGCACCTCGAGCATGCACAGCAATGGCTCTGTGTGGCTAGACTGAGCTTCACTGGTCTTTTCTGCCGTATGCAAATAGAGCGCTTGTGTGGACTTTCTCTTATACCCTAAACCCTATACCCTAAACGCTAAATGCTAAACCCTAAACCCTAAAACCCTAAACCCTAAAACCCTACACCCCAAAGTGATAAAGCAAAGGCTTGGAGAAGGCCGTAAATACACACGAGAAGCCTCGACCTGCCACGCTGTGCATTCAGCTAAAACCGCAAAGCTGGGGAACTCCAGAGGGTCTAAAGGCCCATGGGCGCTGAGAGTTGAAGCTGAAAGGTTGGTATGGCAAACTCAAGACCTGCACCCACGAAACCCGCAACCTATTCCTCTCTAGTACTAGCAAGTTAAGCCTCAGCTTTGATAGATATGTTGAAGAGGAGCAGATATGAGCAGATGCCTTCCTGATGGCCCCTTGGTCCACTCTTCCTCGAACCCTGTTGCGAGCTGAGCGCCGAAGACGGGCACGCGTGGCTTCAGCGCAGCCTGGAGCGGGGAGTTGGAAGTTTGAGGAATCGCCAGGTGAGACATGTACGCTGTAGGCGCTTTTCTGGCGCGTCTCCGCCGCACCGTGTTGCCCGATGTGCAGCATGTCCTATGCATAATTGTTCTCTACAACTACGGTTTGCAAGCTTGGTAGAAGATTATTGTGGGATGGGAAGTTGATGACGAACTTGTAACCGGACATATAAGTTGGTGGGCTCAGGCGCGGTCAGAGCCATCATTCTCTGCGCCGGCGCAAATCTCAGGGTTTTTCGATGCTAAAAACCATGCTAAGTTTATTGATAACATGACCAGTGGTGGCAAGGGCCCAAGCAACCATCAATGGAAGTGCCTGACGTTGTGATGATATCTGCTCTGCGATGCCGGAGCCGATGTTATGCATGAGGCCTCGAATTCCGAAGCCTGTTGCAACTTCTCGATGGGCCTACAATGTGAGCTGTCCTTTGCGGAGGATTGGGCAGCAAGGTGATATGAGAACCAAGGGCTATGCAAGGTTTAGGGTGCGACGTCTAGAGCTGCAATTTCCACAGACAATACAAGTGGGTGGAACAAACCGAGTCTCTGCCCCCAACCCGGAATACTCAAGACGACCTTCAGACAATGATCCAAAAATCTAAACTCCAAATACTGGCACAGCCTGCCTGCAGGTCGAGGTAGGCTCTTCTAGTGCTCGTCCGCCTTGGGCTGTTAATTATGGGGCTCGTTGTCCATCTAGGCTTAAGCACCGTGCTTAGCTGATGGCTACTTTCGGGTTCAGACAATGCTTCATACTTACTTCTTCCCAAGCGTGCAAACAGAAAAGTCAATCTTTTGATCCTGCTCCTTTGAGTAATTAAGCACTGCCATGGAACTCTCGGGGCAACGTATGCACTGAGTGGTTGCTTGCCTGCGTACAAGAATGATATGCGCGAATGGCCAGGGTGATTGGTAAGTAGTTACATGTTATATGCAAGTAGAAGGAGAAATAACGCTGACTGAGGGGATGTTGTGAAGCGAAAGCTCACGGAGTCACGGTTGATGTCAACCGTTGTTATTATCTTTATTGGAGAGTTGAGGCATTCAGCTTGCCCTGAGCTCAATCTGAGTGTCACCAAACACAACAAATCACCAGCCTGTCTTTGACCAAATGCAGAGATGGTTCAATCAAAACTAAGCGAGCTTAAGTGGATTCCTTGCTCCTCTCATCACACGTGCATTACACTTATCTCATCACGAACAGCCTTGATACTTAAGAATCGAAACGTGAAGGTCCTTGCGAGCTGAGATTGCAGCACAACCAGGTCCACAGTGGTCGAGAGCTCCTCTGGCACAATTGCTTCCGATGTACATTCTATCAGTTATATCCAATGTATGGTATACTGATGATCTACATCCCATGTATTTTTTAAACTGTACATCTAATATAACATCTTTTACTATGTAAAGAACTACAGGACTGCTTCATGAAAAGTAGTTCAATACAATTCAAGTTATGTCAATTGCATCGTGTTGTAGCTTCAGCTCTCGCTCTTGGCGGCGATCGGGAGACAACGCTTTTCGTACCCCCGTCATCGTCTTAACTAATTCTGATCATAAACCTCACCGAATTGTGGTGATTCGCAACATCCTCCGGGTTGCGATCTTGTTCGCCGGTATACTGCTGCACAAGATATGCATCTAGTCTGGAGGGCCTCCGGACACCCAAACTTGAAATCCCCTCCGGCTGCTTGTCTGCACATGCTTAGCCGTGTACTTGCATGGCTATCAGTACCAAAGAAATCTCGCCAGCCTAAACGCTAAACCCTAAAACCCAATGGCCCTACACCCCTAGCCCTAAAGCCCAATAGCCCTAAACCCCTAACCCCTAAACCCGAAACCCTAAACCCGAAGTCTTAAACCCCTAAACCCGAAACCCTGGGCCCCCGAGATGACATCTCTCAAGCCCTGAAGCAGACGGTCGCCTGGACCAACAGCGGCTTCAAGCTGCGACCTCCATCCCCCCGCAAACATGTGCTTTTAGGGTTTAGGGTTTAGGGTTTAGGGTTTAGGGTTTAGGGTTTAGGGTTTAGGGTTAGGGGTTTAGGGTCTAGGGTTTAGTTTTGGTGTTTTTTAGGGTGCTCAGGTTGAGGGGAAAGTATGCGAATAAGTGTTGGTTTTTAGGGTTTAGGAATAACGGCCTAGGATCTTAGGGCTTAGGAATAACGTCCTAGGATCTTAGGGCTTAGGAATAACGGCCTAGGATCTGGGATTCAGTGTTTACTTTAGTTGTATTAGGGCTTTTTGGGATTCGGGATGTGCAGTGTGGGAGTCTCTGGGCCCTTCGATGACGCGGAACCTTAGATGTGGCAAGACCTACGGTTGATGGGTTTAGGGTTTAGGGTTTAGGGTTTAGGGTTGATATAAATCCTGCATTACCCATAATAAGGAATTATACCATAATTCTCATAGTTCATTGCCCTTAAGGTAGTGCAGGATTTATATCATACACAGTATGGTAGTGGCTAACTTCAGAGTGCAGAGACCTACCAGGAGAAATCACAGTTCCTGAATGCGGCTTGAAATCCAAAGCATACTCCATCCCTTTGTAGCGCACTCGCACTCCCAGCTTCTTGCAATTTCGTGCCTGAGGGCGACAGCAGGAAGTCCACAACTTCCTCTGCGAACACCAAATGTGTGGTTCACCCGGTTGTGGATTTCTGGAGGACTGGCTGTTTGGGTCTTTCCCGGCTTGAAACTTCCCGATACTAACTTGGGGAGTCTCTTTCTGATTATCCAGACCGTAACCGGCACCCAGCACTCCAATTCCGGTACCCAGTTCCTTATCGCAGGGTTCAGAAACCTGGATTTCTCATCCCGCCCCCAGCCTCCTTCACTATCCGCCGCCGCGACCGTAGAGCGCAAGTTCCATCCCCCCCGAGTCTAAAATCAGGAATCCCAAATCGTGAGTCCCAAGCATGGCGCCAAACCTCCAATCAGTTGTACTACAGCCTGCGCACCCCAAACCCTGTAGTGTTCGTGTTTACATTCCCGAGCTGGCTCTTCCATTGCAACGCCGTGATCCTCGACCGAAGCTAGATCCGGAGGCTCAGCTTCAAGGTCTTAGATCACCCGAACCCCTAAACCCTCAACCCTGAACCCTAAACCCCGAACCCAACTCCCTAAACGCTAAACCCTGAACCCCTACACCCTAAACCCTAAACCCTGAACCCTACACCCAAAACCCTAAACCCTAGACCCTGAACCCTACACCCTAAACCCTGAACCATGAACCCTACACCCGAAGCCGGTCAGAAGTTCTGAGGCTTGAGGTTTAAAAGGTTGCTCGGACCTGCGGCCTTTGGGACGTCACTTCCTGACAACTTAGAGGTTTCTCAAAACAAGGCTCCTTTAAAGGGATCTGTAGGGGATATGATAGTATAGTGGATCTCCAGTGATCTCCAGCCCTCTCTCTCCCCCCACCCCACAGGAGAGCTTCAAGGCCTTGTACGGCCCAAACCGAGGGTTTAAGGTCTAGGGGTCTAGTTAGCGATTAAAGTTTGTTTAGGGCTTTAGCGTCTGGGCTTTGGGTTTAGGGTTCAAGGTTTGGGGTTTAGGCGTTTAGGCGCTACACATCCCAACGACTCCTAATCGCCACTCGAAAACAAAACCCTAACCTCAACCGCGAGACCCAGCAATGTAGAACTCACTAGCCCCTTTTCCACGCAAAGACAAAGAGAACTCTAAAACCCACACTCCTAAACCCTATGAGCCATAAACTCTTAAACCCTAAGCCCTAAACCTTGAAGTCCTGAACCCTAAATCTTTAAGCCCTAAGCCTTAGCCCCTAAGCCCTGTAAGCCCTATAAACCCCAAGTCTCCTGCGGGTTCGCGCCGTGCTCCGGAACCGCCTCGAAGTCAATGAATCCATCGGCGTTGTCAGCCCTGACACGCGAACGAATATAGGGGCCTTCATAATTACCTATACGAGTTTGGGGGCTCCTTATGATAACTATGGCACACTATACCACAAAAGCCTGTGGCTTATGTGCAGGGTTGGGAGGCGTAGGTTTTAGGCCTTCGGGTTTAGCAGTTTCAGTCAGGGTTTGGGGCGTAACCGGTTCAGGGTTGAAGGGCCGGCAGAAGCAAGCTGCGTTGCCAAAGAGCTGCAGGAAAATGAAAAATGTCCAAGCACGTGAAACAAATCATTCTGACATACATGCATGTATGTAGGCATGAGCTGGGTTTCAACTGGCTCCCCTACATTTATGGAACCTCAAAGCGGGCTAATTTTGGCCTGCGGACTCGGAACCCCAAGGGTAACTAGCTCAGGGGAGAGATTGGAGCAGGCGAGCTACTGTGCTGAGTTGCGAATGTCGCCAACAAAAACTGGAGCTAATAGTGATTGACAAGAACAAGAACTCTATTAACAATAATGGTTATAGCAATGATGACAGCAACAATATTCGCCATAATCGAATACTGCCGTTACAAGTGCCAATGCATACTATTGCAGTTACCAGTAGTCTTAGGTTTACACTATATATGTATATGTACATGTATATATACTAGCTTTTTATACAGAGGTATTATCCTGGTCGAGGATTCAGGGAGCCTGAGGATCCAACGCATCTCAGAAAGAAAAGTTCAACAAGAGCCCGGCGCAACCCCAGGCCCCACACCACAGGGTTTGGGATTTAGGGTAATTCCGTAAAGACTGAAACCCTAAAGCCCAAACCCGAAAAGCTCTGAGCCCTGAGCCCTAAACCTGTAGGGTATACGACCCCTACAAGCCGCAAGCCCTAAACACTACACACCCTAAAGCCCCGAAGCCGAAATCGAAACTTGCCGGCGGCACGATGCGACGGCACCCAGCGCTGCCTGCCACAGAAAACTGCAAGCGATCGGCTTGGGGTGGAAGGTTTCGGGCTTAGGTTTAGCACTTAGCACTTTTAGGGACGCAACAGCGGGACCCCGAAGTGCGGAAACCCCACCTGGAGAAGCGCTGATAGTCGGACGGCCTGCACCTCAGTTAATCATGGTGCTGCTTCGAAAGCCTAATTCCTTGGGGTGGTTTATCCTGACATTTGGGGTAAGCCGATTACTCCATAGCATTCGAAGCGGATCACAAGCGGTACGTAAACGCGACCAATCGATGAAACTCCAAAGCTTGCATATGCCCTACATGCAGCATGTGTATATCATTGCACCTTGTCGCAGCTCTGTCAGCAAAACACCTCTGTTTCCCTGCGATCGGTCACAGGCTGGTCTTCCTGAAAAAAACTGATGAACTTTTGAATAGTCTGAAGCCTGCACTCCAGCTGGGAACCGTAAACCCCTGAAGTTTAAAGGGTCACCACCCTGTACTCTTAGCCACAAGCCTAGAGACCCTTTGAGCTTGTGGCCCGTCCATCCGCGTCCAAGAGCAGCTCCCTCAGCGCCAAGGTGAGCCTGAACATCGACTGATCCAGAGCTTGCAGCTTGCAGACCCCGAGTCTAGCCCTGTATTAAGCGGACTTAGAGGGGCGTAGCCCTAAACCCTCAACCCAGAACCGTGACTCTAGCTCTTGTGAGGCAAGACGAGAGAAGGGCCATGAGAACTGAGCTGGGTGTTATGGAGCGATGCAGAATCGGCTTTAGGTGGATCAGAGCAGCCTATCTGTGTTGTCGAGTGGGAGACCTAACATGGCTCCTGGGGCGTCCCAGATTAGCAGACTGGCACAGGTTCTACAGGTAAAACTCGCACAGCAATGCAAACCCGAAGCAGCAATGCAAACCCGAAGCAGCATACATGCACTCCCACACAGAAGGACCTGGCCTGCTGCTGCCGTCTGATCCCTGTCGGCGGCAGGCAACAGTGCATCTCAATTTCAGTCTCAACTGCTCCAGGACTAGCAGTTTACGCTTTTAGGGGTTCGGTTGTGCAGAACCCCTTTTCAGCGTAGCTAGCCCCGAAATCCTGTCTGGCTGTTTGCGACGTTCATGATTAGGGATGAGATGCGCGCTGATGCAACCAGGTTCGAGATACTGGAAGATGATGAAAGGAATACCTAGTGGTTGAAGCACTACACGGCATGCCTGGTGTTCTGTCATGGACTACCTTGTTGCAGAACACAGGCTAAACGCAATTTATTTTGCTTCAACGCCGGGCTCTGGCTGAAACAACGATGACCGTGCACCAACATAACGACACTGTCACTGGCTTGTTGAATTCAAGTGCCCCCCCCCCCCTCCAGTTTCTTCCGTGCCCTGTCGGGTGTCAAGCTGGATTACGGTCTACGATATTACAGTCTACGGCATAGGCTGAAGGCATTCCGAGGAATCTTTAACTCGACACTTCAATCCATTTTTCATGTTCGAAGGCTGCCTACCTCCAACATTCAGAACCTCCTAAGAAACGTTTTTGCACTTGTAAGTCTTGTCTTTGTTCTTGCATCTTCGCTGCGAGCACACAATGTCACAATCTATCAGCTCCTAGGAGCCTGTTTAGACCGGATTCGGTCAGGTACCCATATCTCGCACGGAAACCATTCCGAATTGGCCGGGACACAATCCTAAACGCAATCGGGATGGCTCCAAGAAGTGCGAACTTGAAGTTGCAATCTGTCGAGGTGGGAGGTACTTGCCGCGGCTTTACACTGCTAATGTCGATAGTTCGCTCAACTCCTTTGTATGCACCGGCCAAGCCCGAAATCCGTGCACTCAGCCTAGACTATGTTAAAACCGTGACAGTAACCCTCAAAGGAAGCCTGCATTATTAAAAGTTGAAAACCCTAACCCCCAAACCCTAAAACCTAAAGGGCTGCTGACGACATGCCAACAGGGCTGGAGCCTCCAATAGCTGCCGCACAACGAAAGGGTACGCCTGGGTTTTGAGGGTGTCTATCAGGGTTTCTGGAAGGGTTTTGTAAGGGGTTTCTATTCACAGGGTTTCATAAGGGCAGGGATTAGTTTTCACAGGGTGTTGCTATGGGAGATAAGGACCTTGAGGCTTAGGAATAAGGCTTATAAGTTATAAGGGCTCTACAAGGAAAGGTTTAGGGCTGAGGGCTAGGGTGGCGATTGTCGCTGCAGAAACCGGAAGCCTCAAACCAAGACAACATACCCTCCACCCCTGCCTCCTTCGAAAGCCTGAATACTTATAGAAGTTCGGACCCTTTGTGCCCTCGTGGTGTTGTAGCAACCCTCTGCAAACCTCCTAAATACTGCAACCAAATAAACCTGCGAAGTCGCCTGGTGAACCCCTGTCCGTGACCCTTAAACTTTGTCTCTTCTGAAACCAAGTTTCATCACACCCCAAATCTTAAAGCCTATCTAGTTGGTCCATCTCTTTAAATGATCATTCCCTTGTAGAAGCCTTGTCAGTACCCCTAACTAGCCCCTAACTGACCCTCTCAGCACTCTGACGAGTGACCTCGGCCACGATCCTGCGCACGCACGTGGCTTCAAATTCAGGTTGTATGCTACCGTACAAGGGCATTACTATAGTTCTAACAGGGACTAAGCAGTTCTTCCCGCCCCTATGTCGCGCTCACGAAACAAACTCTAAAGTGAACAGATCAAAGTCGCAGGAGCCGTGAATATATGCATTCCCACCAACTTGCATGCTCACCCCTCCCGGAGTCCAAAATCTCCCACCTGCTCAGACAGAATACCGCAGACAGATCCTGAACTGCAAAACTCAACATATCCCGAGCAACCTGAAACCTAGACTCCAAGACTAACTAGCTGCTGAACCCGAATCCCGAAATCACTGAGCAACCGCCGGTCCTGTAGTTCGGGTTGCCAGCCAGAGCAATACCTTGACAAACAAAAATGACGGCGACCCTAAGCCCTAAACCCCTGAACGTTCAACCTCCTCTTTTCAACACTACAATAGAAGCCCGAAAGTTGGAAACCAAGGTCTTGGGAATCCCAGCACTACTTGTCCGACTTTTGGGGGGTTACTAAAGGTAGACGCAAACCGATATAAGCCCTCCCGAACCTCTTGTACATCCCCAACTGTATACCCTAAAGAATCTTGCTGCTAGGGAAGCAGGAGGGCTGGGCTGGAGGCTTCAGCAGAGTTGAAGATTTTTTGGGGAGTGAAGTTGTTTAGGGTTTAGGGTTTTGGGTTTTGGGGATTTTGGAGTTGGGGGGCGCTTAAGCCCCAGTGTCTCCGTCTCCGAAATCCTGAATACAAGCTTTGAGAATTCTGAGTCCTGCCGAAACTCAACTACCTCATTGTTGAGTCTTCATCTTGGGCTGTTAGGGCTCTTGTTTCGGACTCAGGCTTTCGGAGTTTGTGCAATTAATATAGGAGCCTTAATAATTAGAATAAGGTTTTTTGGGGGGTTCCTTACTATAGTTATAGTATATTGTACACCAAAACCCTATCTATATATATATATACATACACATACTATTAAGGCCCCTATATTAGGGGGCTTCCGAAGGAAAAGGTCTGGCCTTCGAGGGTGGCAATGGATCGCGCCAGAAGACTCACCCAGGGCCTCACTTTGACCACAGTGGCGATTTTTAGGGTGTAGGGTTTAGGGTTTAGGGTGTAGGGTCTAGGGAGCCTAGGGTGCAGGGCTTAGGGTGTAGTGTTTAGGTTTTAGGGTGCAGGGTTTAGGGTTCACAGTTTAGGCTGAGGTTTCAGTTGTCTTCAGTGTCCAAAATTTATGGGCCTAGGCCGCCGGTCCACGCAGAGATTAGGGTAGGCTTGCGTTTGGTTTGATTTTTGAACTCGGGTCAAAAGTCTTTAATGGCTTCGCGCGTAGGGTCATACGATTCACGACTGAAGGTAGGCCGGGTTCAGGATTTGGAGCCAACACTTGGGTAGTTTTCTAAATTAGGCTCCCTTTTTGGGTCCTTATTATAACACGGCACCTATTATTTAGGGTACCCCAAAAGGGACCATAATTTTGACAACTACCCACTTCCAGGAATAGGAATTCGGATGCGTTGATGGCCATTGGCTGGTACGACGTGTCTGTTTCTGACAGCCTTGGCATAACACGCAGCTGCAGCAGTGAACCCCGAAACTCCGAGCCCACGCAAAGCATGGAGCTCAGCCTCAAAGACCCTTCGCAGGATGTGTCTTTGCGACGCCTGTTCGGCAACTCGACAGACAAAAGCATAAATCCTACTGTAAACCCCAATTCCCAAATCCTAAACTCAAAAAACTCCCCCAAACTGCACTAAACCCCTAAACCCTAAACCCTAAACCCTAAAACCTAAACCCCTAAAACCAAAGAGCCCGAGAGCCCCGGCGGGATGGAGAAAGGGATCTCCAACGTAGCTTGGAGAAGGTCCTGCCTTGGAGAAGCTGGGTAGTTCCCTAATTTGGGGTTTAGGGTTTGGGGTTTGGGGTTTGGGGTTTGGGGTTTGGGGTTTAGGGTCTCTTTTTAGGTCTCAAAGTTCCCTAATTTAGGGTCCCTTCTTAGGTCCCAAATATAGTATGGAACCCTGGTCTGCCTTGGAGAATCTTGGAAACCGGCGGAGGCTGGGCAGGAAACCGAGGGTTGGGCAGGGTTAAAGTTTAGGATTTAGGGTTTATAGGGTATAGGGTATAGAGTTTAGGGTTTAGGGTTCAGGGTTTAGGGTTTAGGGTTTAATAGGGTTTAGGGTTTGGGTTCTTTTTAAAGGGCTCCTTTGAAGAGACTCTTTTTGAGGGTTCCTTTAAATTGTTCTTGTATGATTAAAGGGATCGTTTTAAGGGCTTCTTGAAAGGGATCTGGTTGAGGCTTCCTTTAAAGCGTTCCTCCAAGAGGCTTGAGTGGGTTTGAAGGGCGGAGTATAACTGCCTTAACAATTAGAGTGCTTTAAGGGCCCATGCAAGTGGCTTTTAGGGTTTGGGGTTTAAGGGACTACCTTTGGCCTAGACAAACGCATCAAAGGGATTCCTGTGTAGGTGCCTTGCAATGAGCCTGAAGGGTTAGTTCCTTACAGAACTACGTTGTGTGCTGCTGGCTCTGGGTTTTGGCCTCCAGGTCGGTTGCTTAGGCGAAATTTCCGAGTTAGGGCTTTGGAACCCGGGGTTCAGGGTGTAGGGCTTGTGGAGTTTAGGGCCCGGAGTTTCGGGTTGGCTTAGGGAAGCCTTCTGACCCGTCGTGCCAGATTTTTTTGGAATCCTCCTAGGTCAGGTTCTCGCCCACATCGCCCCCAAGCTTGGCTGGATCCCTAAACCCTAAACCCTAAACCTACTACGCAGGTTCACAAGATCATAAACCCGAACCTTATATGCCGAAGCTCACGTGCACCCTAGCTCTCCCCCTCAACCCTAAGACGAAGCTCCCCTAAACCTCGCTTTTGGGGTTAAGCTCGACTGCTGCAGACCTGAAGCGGCCGAAGGTGGACCGTTGCTTCGGGCTTGGGACGGAAGCCCTCGGTATTAGGGTTTAGGGTTTGGGGTTTAGGGTTTAGGGTTTAAGGCTTAGGGTTTAGGGTTTTATCTGGCAATCTTTTTATGCTCCTCCACAGTACCTCTAGTGCTTGGGGTTTAGGGTTTAGGCACAAGCAGGTGGTTCTCTAAATTGGGGTCCCTTCATAGTTCCCCAATGTAATACGGCACCCTTATGAAATGGACCCTAAAAGAAACCCTAATTTAGGGAACTACCCACATCCAGGCGTCCGCGCCCAAGCGCAGAGAAATTCATCGCTTTTGCTCCACCACCCTTCAGGTAGGGCTTCAACACCTGGGCTTGTTCAATTTGGGTGAGAAATGGGATAAACACCCGATTACAGTAGTAAGCAAAGTAGTTCAGTAGATTGCTCACCACTTGATATGGCCTCCATATATTCAAAGCCTCTGTTTCCTGCTAAATGTTGTGGTCTAGAAACAGTTTTTACACCCAATGAAGCTTAAAGCTCGCGCAAAGATGTAAGCAAGTCGAAACATCGACCAATGTACTAACCACCGCTGGATCAAGGGATTTTAATGTACGAAACGAAACTTTTCAGACGCCTACAAAGCATATACTGTAGGGGCCTTAATAACTATGAATAGAATATGGCCTTGGGGGTGCATTATAGCATAATTAAGTATCATAAGGAACCAAATTAGTATTGGCAATTATTTAAGCCCCTATACTACACCATTCCGACGTCCCGGATCCATTGGCCAAAAGAACCTTAACCCTAGAACCCTAAACCCTAAAGGCCCTAAAAGCCCTAAAAGCCCTAAACCCTAAACCCTAAACCTTAACCCTAGAAACCTAAACCCTAAAAGCCCAAAAAACCCTAAACTTGGGCTCCCAGCGCGCTGCATCACAGGGACAATCGTCGCTCGGTCACAGTCCTCATAGGTCGCTTTCATCCCAAAGTTTAGGGGTTTAGGGGCTAGCGGTTCTTTTTTGGGGGAGAGGAGGGGGGGAGGGTGTTAGGGTTTAGTGTTTAGGGTTTGGGGCTTTAGGGGTTTAGGGTCAGGCTGTAGCCCATTATCCAAGCAGTCCTTGCCGAGTCCGGGGGCAAGGGAATCCTGGCCTCACAGTACATACCTCTCGCAGTAAACGCAAGGTCCGAGTTTAGAATAGCCCCACTCTTCACCGAGACCCTAAACAATCAATCTTACTTGCTAGCTCCACGGTAAGATCCCTAACGCCAAATCCCACAAGCCTGTACCTCCTAAGCCCTAACGGTAAATTGAACGACGGTAGGCCTTCGGAAGGAAGCCCAGCGCAATGAAGTCGTCAATCAAACCCTCCCAGTTCATGGTGCCTGCGGTTCACGGTTTGGGGTCGGGGGCGGTCGACGGGTTTAGGAGTGAGGGTTTAGGGTGCCGGTAGTCGCAGTTTGGGATTTGCTGCCATGGGGTTTGGGATTTATGCACATGGAGGGCGTTTAGGATTTCGGATGGCGCGCTTTCAAGATCGCTGCTGCAAAAGCCTCCACTGGCGCTTAACGGCTTGCAGAGCTTTGTTTTCGATTAGGGTTTAGGTTGGAGTTTTAGAGCTTATAAGGCTTAGCTTGGCTGTCATGTGCATTAAAGCTACACCACATCGACTAGCCGTCAAAAGGAAGCACAGCTTTGCCGTCATTACACCTGAAGCAGCACTCTCTGTTTGCCTGCTCATTGCTGCCTCTTGTCAGTTCAAGGGTGCTTTGTGTTCTGTAATGCGGAAGCTTCGCACTCCCATCATCAAGATGCCTGTACCTGCATGCTGCGAAGCTAAAAGCTAAGTAGGGGATCACGAACGAGACAGCAAGTCAAGACTGACAACAATTGATTTTAACTCATACTCAACACCCTACTAAGTTGCAGGCCCGTGGCTGCTTGATCCCAGGCGCTTGATTAAGCCAGGGGAACTACGGCTTCTTGTGGGCTTCGTCTGTCTCTATCCCAACTGATTGGGCTTCCGCTGGTGCTCCACGCCGCTAACATATGTGTAATTAACAATATTGGGCTGCCTGGGAGCCCGCAACGCGAAGGCTACATAAATGCCCCGGGCGCTTCGTAAAACCGCAAACATGAGCTGAGCGCTCAAACCCTGCACCTACGTGGATGATCGCCGTAATGATCTGGTCTTGCTGCGACCTTGCGCCGACTGTGAGGGGTTTCTCGAAACGAGGGCCCCACTTAGGGTTTATAGGGTTTACGTTTAGGGCTCAGCGATTACGAACCCACTCTTGTAACAAAGACACGAGCTCTACTCGAAACGAATGAAGTCTCTGATGTAGAGAAGTATCCAAGGTTTTGAGGCCGTTCGGGTTCAGGCTAGGGTTTTAGTCTGGGGACCGTTGGCTCAAAGTGACTCAGGTGCCCGAGGGTCAGAAATTCGGGCTTGGTGTTTCGGGTTTTGGGCCTGAGGTTCGAAGTTCAGGGTTGAGGGTTGGGTTTATGGATAGGGTCTAGCCTAGGACCTGTTTAGGGATTCGGGGAGATTTTCTGGCGAAGAGCCTGTGGACATGAATGCTTGGTGTTTAGGGTTTAGGGTTCACTGGCTAGGCAAGAGGGGGGAAACCCTCAACCCTCAACCCTAAACCCAATGGGGCACGGGTGGGTTCCTTTCTGGTTGGGGATCAGGTTTGGCAGGAGACCAAGCCAAAACTGCTATATGGGGGGTTTCCGAAAATATGGGGTACATTATTTGGGGGTCCTTATAATAAGGATCCTACTATTTGGGGTGCTATATTGGGGTCAAGAATATGGGGGTTTCCGAAAATAGAGGACCTTAATATAGTACCCCAAATAGTAGGATCCTTATTATTCACAGGCAGCAGTCGTGGCAGTCGTTGCAGAAATAGTAAGGGCAACTGATTCAGCAATGGAGTTGCCAAATCAAGTACGTCGATCCATCCGGATAGACACATTGGCTCGACAACATCCTGAGGGTTTAGGGGTCCCGAGACTCCGTGCAGGTCTTGAGTCGAACCTCAACTTCAGGTGCCATACGAGACTCTGGCAAGCAGGTTCCTGTGCAACACGTGCACCAAGCAGGGTAAGTAGGTAGGTAGGTAGGTAGGCAGGTAGGTGGGTAGGTAGGTGGGTAGGCAGGCAGATAGGCAGGTAGGCAGGCAGGTAGGATAGGTAGGCAGGTAGGTCGGTCGATCGATAGATAATTAGGTAGATAGATAGATAGATAGAGAGAGAGATAGATAGATAGATAGATAGATAGATAGATAGATAGGTTCAGATAGAAAGAACTAAAGATACATAGATAGTGGGCAGATAGGCCGATAGGAAGATAGATAGACAGACTATGATAGGTGGATCGAATAAACAGATATAGCTACAGATAAGAGCAGATCATTCCTGCACAGATAACCCTAAACCCAAAGCTTGCACACGTCTGCCTGTGGTGTTTGCTTCATTGAGGCTTGTCCTGGGGACCTGACGATGGGATCTCTGCGACCAAGCCGAAATCGAGGAGGACCTGGGCCCCGAAAACGAGGCGGTGATAAGCTGGGGAATTAAGCCCTAAACCCTAAACCCTAAACCCCTAAACCCTAAACCCTAAACCCTAAACCCTAAGCCCTAAACCCTAAACCCTAAACCGTTAAGGAGCTTGAAGATTCGAAAAGCCTATGGTGCTCCAAGCTTTTAGGATGCTTTAGTTTTGTGAATCTAAGGTATCAAATTGCCCTGGATTCGGGATCCCAGCGTAAGCACAAAATACGCCCGGAATTGAAGTTTGGACACACGGGCTCCGGGAAGCTTCAAGAGGGAAAGTTCTGAGCTTTGCGTTTAGGGTTTTGGGGTTGGCCGGAGGAATTTCATGTGCTTCTAGGGTGACTATTGTGGAACTCAGGATGCTTCGGGAGAGGTTGCAGCATCTGGAATCTGCACTCTAGACTGTTGGCCAGTCTTGGTGCCGCACAGTGGCCAGTTCGAAGGTGCAAGTCAGAATTGCTGCCCTAAGCCCTAAACCCTACACATGAAGATAAGCATAGACAGCCCTAACCCAACTAGGCCTGAAAGAAAGCTTAAACCCCCAAAAAACAAGCCAAACCTCAAGTGTAAAACACCATCCCTACGCCAGGTTTCCGGCCAGCTTTCCCTCATCGGGGCCGCTGTTGATCAGCAGAAGGTTTCCAGGATGGGGGTCACCGTGGAAGAACCTAAACGTGACGCTCGTGGTGTCTTGAGGGCATAGGCGTACTGATTCGGGCTTTGTTTGCTCATAGGCTTTAGCTTTAGGTTTTCGGAGGAAACAACTCGCACGGGGTGCTGGATGTATCAATGTGAGGTAGAGAGCTCGGGGTTTCAGGTTTGGTTTGAGAGGAGGAGCCTCACCGTGCTACGCTTAGTGTCTGATGCGTGTGGCTGTCGGCGCCGAGGCACTTCCACAGTTCTGCACACCCCTAAACCCTAAGAGCCTAAGACCCTCAGACCCTAAACCAGAAGACCCCAAGACCCTAAACCCGAAGACCCTAAAACCTAAGACCCCACACCTTTCAACCGTACAGTAAGCTCCATAAGCGGATGCTTCCGAGATGTCTCGCGATTGCAGCCGATCTCAAGGCCAAGGCGAGTCAGGGACTTGCTGGCCCTGCGCCCTCTACCTGGAACCGTCTCCCTGCAGACCCTAAGCAATAAGGTTAGGGCAGAGCCTTTGCAATCAGGTAAGGGTTTTGGGCTTATACTGTTGAGGGATTTTTAAACCCAGTCCCTATAAAAGTCAAAGCCTGAAAATCCGGAAGCAGGACTGAACGTCTAAATACTATAATTATATTAACTATAATAATGATTAGCAGGAGCCCTGACAAGTGTCTTTAAGCTCGCTTCAACTGACGAAGCGCACCCTAGTGCCTAGGATTCTGGGTTATGTGGTCCAAGTCCCGGGCCATTGCTTGGTTTGGGTGTCGGACTGCCCCACGGGCCCAAACCCCTAAAACATAGACCCTTAAAGCCCAGACCCTGCGAGTGGATGACAAAAAACGAGCCCTGAAACTAAAGTCCAGAACGAAGGCTGCAATGCCAAAGTCGTTGCTTGTTCTGATTTGGAGAGGTAATTTTGAAATCCAAAACGAGCCTGCTTCTGTGGGATCCCTAGAATGTCTTTATCAGTTTGGCCTGTGTTCAGCGACTCCGCAGGACGCTCGCGGTGATAGTTTGCGGTAAACATTGGGCTATGTAATGGAATTCAAACCCGACTGAGCCCGGCGCCCCCATGTGAGCAGCTGATGAAGGAAACACTCCTGGAGCAAAGCCTACATCTGCATGCACATTCCGATTGATTGGAAGCTCGAAGAAGCCTCAAGTTCCGAGTTTTCTGCCGGAGCCGATAGCGAGATTAGGACTTTGGTGCCTCAAGTTTAACTATGTAAACCTCTTCTTTATGGCTTTGAGCTTGCGATCTAGGCTGACACTTCTGGGGCTAGGCTTTGGGTTTGAGGGCCCTTTCCCAAATTTTAAACTCTAAACCCCCTACAAACTTGCGCTGAGTTCAACCCACCGAGGAGGTCCCAGGACAAATCTTGGCATTTTTTGGAGTGCGGCCTCAAGATTTCGAGTCCTGGTTCCTGTCCATGGGTTTAAGGTTTACGGTTTATGCCATAAACCCTAAACCTTATATAAACCCTACAGGCCCTGCACCCTACACCCTAAACTTATCTTTGAGTCCTGCGCATCAGCGATGCCATCGAGGATTTCCTCGGACGAGAGGCTCGTCAGCTTGGTGCCGTCCTTAGCTGTGGCGGACCCCCCCCCCCCCCCCCCAGGCCCCTCCTAATGAACCCTCAAAGCTGAAACTTCAATGGTTCAGGGTTTAATTAGGGTTTAGGGTCCTTCAGCTTAAGATTGGAACCCTGATCCTTTAGGGAATGCCCTCCTGGGGAGGAGATTGAGATCACAAGATCAAGACACGGTCTAGTGAAAGGTCAAAGATTCAGCAAGCACCCGACTCCCGACCATCCAACTGTTGCAGACAACTGTATCCTGGAATCCCCAAACCTGCAACACAAACCGAAGGCAAACCCACCAATCCAGAAATCTCAAATCCAAAACCCCATCAGTACTACACCCACTGCCCGACATACAACCCTCAACCCATTGGCCGTTGAAAGGCCTTGGGGCCTGAAGCCCGACCAACGACCAATATGCATACCGGGAAGCGAGCTCCTCAAGCAATCAAGAAACAGGAGATCCGGCATGACCCCCAACCAACCCCTTCCTCTCGGAAGAGATCGCTCAACTTCAAAAGCTACAAAGCCGCATCAAACCCTGATCCCTCGACTAGAAAAACCGTCTCAGCTCCTGGCCACCCACTGGGAAACGAGCACCCGGCGGGTCGTATAGTCCTGCAGCGCACATGAAGAATTGCAGGTCTCTTGCTGAGTGGCTGTACCATCTTGCTGCGGGTCTAGGAGTCTTGGAGGTTTGAGTATCGGGGGTGTAACTAAGAGAATCGCAAAAAAGGCGTGTTAAGCAGTGTTTTAAAGGCAAGAGAACCCAGGGCACCACTCTATCTCTCGAATTGCGAAGTCACCTGACTCTGCAGAGCAAGCCCTGCCGCAACTAGACCTCTGTTACTTTAAGGGACGAGGTTCCAACCATACATTTCAATACCAAACTAAGTGTCTTCGGATGGCCCGATCATATGGAACTTTGGGATGCCTGCAAAAGTGCCTTCATGACTTTCAATCGGGTTCTGGGGTATATCATACTTTTCATATTACATCAGGACTATTATACAGGCACACCATGACTAACTTGTCGAATCTAAACGAAGCCTTTAACTCAGCGCCATGGCGGTCCATGAAAACCTCAGGGACCATGACGCGGGAGCAGCGCGGTTCGGACGCGATGAGCTTCTTCATCTTCTGCTGGTTCAAGGCCTGGGTTTAGGGTAATGCAGGGGCCTTAGGGTTTAGGGTTTAGGGTTTGGGGTTTAGGGTTTAGGGTTTTCAAGGCCTGGATTTAGGGAAATGTAGGGGCCTGAATAATCAGAATAGCCTTTTGGGGGTTCCTTATGATAATTTACCCCGAACCCTATTCTAATTATTAAGGCCCCTATATTAACGGGTCTGGGGTCCAAGGTTGAGGTTCTACGGAGCTTAGCGTTTGTGGTTTGGGGTTGTTTATTGGGTTTGGAGTTTGGGAATTAAGTTACTCAAGTCGAAATCTCGGGCCTTACTGGCAACACTCCATGATGCGTGCAACAGGCCTTGCCACCATAGGGGAGTGACATTAACTAGCAATAAGGAGAATACTGTTAGCATCACTAGCTGAATCTATCTTTCATGTGTGTACATTACTACATTCATGCAAACACAAACAATCTAGCTAGAAGGCCACTGATTTAAATCGTGCGTCGACTGCGTGACGGAATGGGGATGAACTTGCACCCATGAGGTTGGGGGCTCAAGCTCATCACATCCCGAGCACAGCTCGGACGATAACCTCCACGGATTCTTTAAGTCCCGTGCAGGGAAACGAATCAACACTACAAGAATGAGAAAAACAAAAAGGCCCACACGGGAAGCTGTTATATAGAACAACGGTAACAATGCAAATTTTTAGATATCTGCACAGCTACCAACTGCAGGTGGAAGCTGAGCCATGGTTAAGGGCTACTTGGAGGATCATGGGACTTAGTAAGTAAGGTTATAAGTACCCGACCTTGGATTATAAGTAATTATAAGTCTAGTTACCTTACTTATAACCCTAGTTACTAAGTCCCATGAACCTCTAAGTACGAGTTCAAGTTCCAAGAGCCCTAAACCCTAAACCCTAAACCCTAAACCCTAAATCCAAAACCCTAAACTCTTGAATCTCCCTGCCTCATTCCGGAAGTCGAGCTCTGTGTAGAGGCCTTCTCCAAACACTTCAACGAGAGCCTGCGGAAGGGTGCCAGGTTTTAATGTAGGGGCCTTAATAATAAGAAGAGGGTTTGGGGGTATACTATACTCTCATGAGAATAAGGAGCCCCCCCCAAATATCTTAGGTTAGGTAATTCTTAAGGCCCCTATATCAGGACTTTGGGGTTTTGGGTTTAGGGTTGATAGAGTGTGTTTGGGGAGGATCTCAGGTCTAGGAATTCTCCGGAATCCCCAAAACCTGCTAATCAAGAACAGATTCTGAGGAATAGGGTTTAGCGTTTAGGGTTTTAGGGTTTTAGGGTTTAGGGTTCAGGGTTTAAGGTTTAGGGGTCAACAATCAACAGTTACAATGATTTGCAAGCATATTATGTGAACTCGCCGTAACTCACAATCCTAGCAGCTTCCATGCTTCAACTGAGCCCGAAGGGAAGTCTAACGAGTTGGAGTTTGGGATAAGGGGATGGGATTTCGGGATGCTAAACATGATCCGCGTGACGAGAACCCCAATGTTCGAAATCGAGGCATTCCGAACAATAAAACTAAATTCCAACATGCCCTCGTCTGGCGACAAGCAAGGCCACACAGTCAAGAACACAAACTAAACCCTAAACTCTAAACCCCAAAACCTTAAACCCTGAACTGCTCCGCAAACCTCGCCCTGAACTCGGGGCTCAAAACCCCAAACCCTCTGAGGAAGTTGGGTCCAGAGAGTCCTGGAGCCCGCTCTACAAAATCCCACTGGCAGCCCCTTCGCTGGGACCCAACCCCAACTCTCAAAACTTGCGAACAGGTTTCGGGTGTAGTCTGGGTTTACGATTCAAGGATTTTGAGATACTTTTGTGTCATCCTGGTGGTGTTGGGGTTGTTGGTCAAGTTTGGGGTTCAGTGTTTAGGGTTTAGGTTTAGGGTTTAGGGTTAAGGTTTAGGATTTAGGGTTTAAGGCAGGTAATCGTGCCTTCCAGTCAGTGAGCTGGCTAGTGAATCGCGATGCAAGGTCGGTAGTGACGGCTGCAGCTTTCCGCATGACATACCTGAGCTGATGCTCTAAGCTTAGGAGCTCGCGCAGGTCAACAACCCAAGAAGCACCACAGAACTCTGAAGAGTGGGAAGCTACTTACCAGGAACCGGATAGGGGAACGACACCTTTCGTTACTTCGTCTTCGGATCTCCAGTTGCAAAAGGCCCTAACATAGACTGAATCTCCTCCTATTATACCCTACATTCCTTCCCCTTCATTCCTACAGCCTATGATCACTGGCCCGGTGCTCCTCGAGCAATGCATGATCTCAAAGTAAACCTTCAACCTCCGATGTGGGAAGGCCTGCAATGAAATCGCAACATACATGCCCACACAGGCAGAAGTCATAGACTTAAGTAACATAAGCATAGCCTCAAGTGAAGGCATCCAGGTTCCGTGACCCTGCTTGGTGACAGGCCTAAACTGTAAGCTGAAGACTAAGAGCACCGAAGCTCTCGAAGCTCTAGTGCCCTACACATCGACAGCTTCAGTGCATTCTCCAAGAACAGGCACCTCTCAACCCTGAACCCATCTAAATCCCCTTAACCCTGCATCCAAAATCTGAAACTAGAAACCCACAACACTACAGAACCCTAAAGCCTAAACCCTAAACCCCCAAAACCCCAAAACCCTAAACCCCTAAACCCTAAAACCCTACATGCCTAAACCCCTTAACCCCTAAACCCCTACAAACCCTACTCCCCGAACACCAAGGGCCGAACCCGGAAGCCTTTCCAAGCGGGTGGCAGGTCGCGGCTGATGGTTGGCAGGGCACCCGGTCGCTGGACCTGGCTTTTGGGTAGTTCTCCAAACTAAGCTCCCTTTTTGGGTCCTTCTTATAATCCAAGGTTGAACCCATGGGCCCCTAACATGGGCCCTTAGGGGATTCTAGGGTCCCTTAAGGTTATATATAGGGTATATATTAGGTATATTAGGGTCCCAGGGTTAAGGGCTCATACTAGGGGCCCATGGGTTCTACCTTAGATATAAGGGTGCCGTACTATACTGGGAATTCAAAGAGGGACCCTAATTCAGAGAAGTACCCTCTTCTTGTGGGGCCGTGAGTGCGGGTTTAGGACCTTGGTCTTTTGGGGGTCGTGGCTGAGGTGAGAGACTCAGGGTAAGGGGCTTACGCACTTATGGAACTTATGGGTTTGTAGGGTTGACTTTCAGGATTTGCGGCAACAAGGCCTGTACACCCAAAATAAAGGCACTATGACTATAATCCACATACCTGAAAGCATCGTCATACAGAAGGAACACCGGCACCCTAAAAACCCCTAAACCCTAAACCCTACACCCTAAACCCTAAACCCTAAACCCTAAACCCTGTCCACACAAAGAAGATGCCGACAGCGCCAAGTTGGAGTCCTACTTTCAAACCGAAACAACTCTTGACCCGCATATGGGTGGTTGTCAAAATTATGGTCCCTTTTTGGGTCCTTATTATAATACGGCACCTATTATTTAGGGTACCCCAAAAGGGACCATAATTTTCACAACTACCCAAATATGACAAACGGATTCACCAACAACCTACAGCTGAAGGGCTTTTGCACTCCAATTAGGGAGAATAGCCTACTGTTTGTGGGGTTTGGGACCCTGAACCCATAATCCATAGCCATGAACCCATTGAGCCACACGGAAAACATAAAATCCAGAAGTTGGCCTTCACAGCCACCTCGTCGCCAGTGTCCTTCAACTTGGCCTGTGCAGAGTGTAGTCTACTTGGAGGATTATGGGACTTAGTAAGTAGGGTTACAAGTACCCTAATTGGGGTTGTAAGTAATTATAAGTATAGTTACCGTCTTTATAACCCTAGTTACTAAGTCCCATGATCCTCCAAGTAGGGGCTCCCATGGAACTTCGCTAGAGCAGCCCACATTGAGCCGCCTAAACCTAGGATACCTTCGGGGGGCTCCTTGTTGTACATTCTTTCGGGTGCCTGGGTAAGGACTAGAATAGGGCACAACGGGGCATAGTTTAACAACGGACTGTAGGGGAAATATTCAACCCTGCGGGCTACCTGTAGCCCAAAACCCTACCCTTTAGAAGCACTACATAAAAAAAAACTCGTAATAAGGAGCCCTGAAAAAAGTAGGTTTTTGGGTGCTACCGATAATTCGACCACTACCACATGTCGGATGGTCCCGGTAGGACTTGATCTCCTCGCCTGGTTTTTCTAAAGGGGTTCAGGTTGTGGGGCAGCTTGGGGCTCGGCGCCGGGGTTTAGGGTTTAGGGTCCCAGATTGTTTGGGGCTCTTTCTCATGCCGCTAGTGGTGGTAGTGGTGGTCGAAATTTCGTACAACGGGAAGCCAAGGTTTCGCGAATTACGGCGGAAGAGTCGAAAGAGTAAGACATCAGAGGGTCACAAGATCTCAGCACTGAGCCCATTCCCCAAGATGTGAACAGAAGGGGCTAGAACTCCAACATCGGTTCTACTGGCTGTACGGAAGATAATATCTAGACTGACAGGAACGACACTCGTCAACTTGAAGGGCTGCCATTCGCCCGAGGTTTGAAGTTTCAGGGTTTAGGGTTTCGGGTACATCGGGTTTCTTCTGACACGGCTTCCCTTTCAGGTATCTGCTGACGCAGAACACCAAGCCCTGCGAACACATAGAAGGCCAACTCCCATGCTCGACCCAATGCCGAACCCGACACATAAAAACAAAAACCCTAGCAAAGCCACAAAATACGTGTTGGGTCGAATATCTGCTGGTGTCGCTGAAAGCACGGGCTTTGACCTGCATGCTCAGCGAACGTCAAACGGTTGTGCCTTATAGGGTTTAGGGCCAGGGTGTTTCGACCCCTTTGAATGATGTGAAGCTCGGTCCCAAGGGACAGAGCGTTGTAGCAAACCCTTGAGGCATCAGAGCTAAGGATTCAAGAATTTGGGTAGTTCTCTAAGTTAGGGTCCCATTTTGAGGTCCCCAATATAGTATGGCACCCTTATAAAAAGAACCCGAAAAAAGGACCCTAATTTAGAGAACTACCCATTTAGAGAAAAGTTCCAGGTCAAAAGACCAGACCGTCTACAACCTTCAAACTTACATACTCTTTTACGCCCACGGGATCATGAACCCGAACGCACCAGACTGCAATCTTCCGGCGTTGGTTTACCTATGAACTGTGTGCTTCCTGCAACAGCGCAGTTTTACCACTCTGAGCATACATATGCGTACATATAAATAAATAAATAAATAAACAAATAAATATAAATAAATATGCTCCCTCCAACTGTATTACCAAACCCGAAACCCACAAGTTTGTGGCTCGCTTCTGGCTAACATTCGCCTGTCAAGAAACATCGCAACAAACACCATGCATTCTGCCCTGTACGCCGCAGATAGCTACGGGTCCTACTCTCGCAAATCTTCTGTCAGGGACAAGTATATAGACGGGCTCAAATGACACGGAAACTGCAAAATTTCTGGCACGTCCTGAAAAATCTCGACCTGAAATGCGAGACTGTCGAATACGAAGACTAAGATGCCAAACAACCCCGCATTCCGAAACTACACACGGGACGAACCGCAAATCGGAGGTACATACTTGACCTGAATTCGCCGGCTGCCTTGTAGACTTGGGCCAAGCTCGCTGCGGCCACAGGCTCCGCTGAAAACTCGGAAAAAACCTTTGCAAACAAACACATTAGGCTCAGGGCTTCTGTTGTTTAGCGGATATTCGACTTAAGCCATTCCAACATTTCTTTAGCTTGTAGCGAGCTTTTGTGGCTTGTTGATTCAGTTTTTCAAGGTCCTACGTTTGTCATGTATATCTTCGAAATGTTGTTGGAAGATCCTTTCAAGTTTGAAGCTGCCAGTCCCACGGCCCTGCTGCGGAATTGGGTATCTCCCTGCATGCTTGTGCCTGACACCGGGTGACGTGTTTCAAGCATGAGATCTTGCTGCTTAAATTCATTGTTTTTGAAGGACCTGTCATGAAAAAGGACAGCGCTGGGCCAGATTTCCATGTCTATGACATGCGCGTAAGAAGGGCATCGCTGGTAGGCTCCCTCGCAGGCCTACCTTGAGCCCCAGACCAAATGTTTACATATGTTTACATGTGGTGCATGCATTTAAGGCAGGTTTTCGTAATCGCAGCCTGGCCGGTTGAATACGATTGAAGACTGGCTCCTGCGCGGGAAGCACGTCTGTTCTTCTGTTCTTTGCGTGCGTGTGTGTGTGTGTGCGCGCGTGCGCATCTGTGTGCTTGGTTTTGTAGACAAGGCGAAAGGACTGACGAATGCGAATGATGCACTGTCCACAACAAAAGTTCAGCTGTGATCGTCGTCATACTGGATAGATTGATGCAACATGCCACACATATGACTGAGGTATGATCGCGGATCAGGTTGTCCAGAGAAAGGACCAGCTGGTGAGGAGAGTGTCAAAAGCGCGCAGCGATTGCAATCGCCTTGCGCCCTCCATGTCATGCTTTCATGTTGCTAACGGCTGGCGAACCTAAATTTCGGGCTTTGTGGTCAGGCTGCCTCTGCCAAAACCCAACACCAACCCTGAAACCTGTTTTCCCAGCTACGTGCTGCCAGCAAAAAACCATGTTTCGTTTGGACAACAGTCAAGATCATGCACATAGACTGGAGAAGCATGAAAACAAACAAACCCGGAGTCCCTGGCCCCCAGCTTAAATCCCAAAAGACCTACACGCGAAGCCCCTGCACACTACTCCCGAATGTAAGGAACCAGGCAGACTTTCGTGGCGACGAAGCCCTTCACCCTGAACACTGAATCAGAAATCTATTTCATGGTTCGGGTGCTATACATCACCCACATAACAACCCCGCAGAACCAAAACCTCGGAGACCTACTGCTGGAAGGTTAGGGATGGATCCTACTACTCTTTTAGGATCGATCTTCGGCCTGTCTGTGGTTTAAGAGTCGCCATGTAGCGCTGTAGAGAGGACGCTTAGATCGCAATATCTTGCCTCATTCTGCATCACCATAAGGGTCCAAAAGACCGAATAATGAGGTATTTGGGCTACTGATAGTATTTTTGTAGGTTGGTATTTTGGAGGGTAGATGATTATGAAACCCTAAGCCAAAAACCTTAAACCCGAATTTATAAGTACTTGGACCCGCTGGGCACTGCTTCAAACCCCGAACCCTAAGGCACTGAAGAGCTTCCCTTTTGGGCTTATAGGGATGGTTTAGGGTTTAGGGTTTAGGGTTGAGGGTTTAGGGTTTAGGGTATAGGGATGTACCCACAGACTCCAAAACCCATTAATTAAGGAACATACCTTAGATCATATTAGGGGTCCTGATACAAAAAAGGTGTATACCTTAAGTAAGGGATTTGGGAGTCTCTGGGTACCTACCTATAACCCTAAACACCTAACTTTTATGAAGGAATAGAGAAAGAAACCATAAGACTCTACCCTTCGAAAGAAGTAGTAAACCCTAAACCCTAAACCCTAACAGTAATAGGGTCTCTCTGGTCGGGCATTTTGGGGCCACAGGTACCGTTTAAGGTTCAGGACTTAGGGTTTAAGGTCTATAAGGTAGGTTTAGGGTTTCGGGTGTAGCCGCTATTTGGCAGGTTGAAATGTCGGATTTAAATAAAGCATCCAGCCGCCTACTGCTGCTAAGTCTTAGACCCATGCAGCAGTAAACTACCTTAAACGCTAAACCCAGACAAATATTTAAGTTCTACGCCCTAACTAAAAGCTAAACCCTGTAAACCCTCTAATTGGAGTGGACATCCCCTTAAACCCTAAGCACTAAAACCCTAAACCCCTTACCCCGAAACGGAAAGATCAGACTGGGCCGAAGGCGCGGAAACGCGTGCGTGTAAGTAATGACAGGCCCCAGCGTTTGGGGTTTAGGGTTGGGGCCAAACTTCCAAAACCTCTCTATAGGGTCCTCTAAGGGTCCAAAGGACCTAAAATAATAGGTACTTGGATGCGGGTAGTAGTTGTGTAGGTTACTATTTAGCGGAGTAATTATATGATTATTAGGTACCTGGTCTCTTAGGGTCGCAATGCAAACCTATCGTTAACATGTAGGGTTTGGGGTTCCTGTGTAAGTGTTAAGAAGACCAACTCTGAATCAAACCCCCTAAACCCTAGACCCCGAAACCCTGAACCCCTCAACCCCACACTTCTAAATCCTAAACCCTAAACCCTTAAGAACCACCCGAAATCCCTGAACCCGCAACTAAGAATGATGAAGCTCCGAGTCCTGACCTCACAGCAGGCAAGCCCTCAAAACGTCTGCGCTCGCTGCTATTGCTACCTCAAGCTTGCGGTATATCCCTAACACCCCAGGTACCTACTATATAGGGTACTAGAGGCCCTATAGGGCCCTGTATAGTAGGTACCTGGCGGGTTAGGGTATGATGAACCTTGGTAGTATGATTTTTGGACGCCCTCTGTCCCTCTATTTCGCGCAAGTTCTCAGAAACCTGAAGCCCGAACAGAAACTCGACCAAAAAGCCCGAAGGCCCTCCAAAACCCTGTAAAACCCCTAAATCCTATAAAACCCTAAGAGCTGAACCCTAAACCCGAAGCCCTCTACTCTAAACCCTAAACCCTAAACCCTAAACCCTAAACCCTAAACCCGAAGCCCTCTACTCTAGCCTCGGTTGCTAAGCTGGTCTCCGACCTCCAAACTAGTGTTAGTCATTGAAAAACCTAAACCCTAAACTCTAAATAAACCCTAAACCCTAAACCCTAAATAAACCCTAAACCCTATTTTTAAAGCCCGTCTCCGACCTCGTCCACACTCTTCCCCAACTCCTTCTCGATGATCGCGCGCGCCTCTTCCGTGGAGAAGGTGGCCTCTGAAGCTGTCTTGGCTGCGGGTTCGGGGTTTACGGTTTAGGGTTTAGGGTGTCTAGGGTTGAGGGTCTACTAGGGGTCCGAAGGACCCAAGATAGTTGGGTGCTTGGATTTCGGAGACTTAGTAGTTCAGTCGTTTAGTATTTGGGAGGGTTGGGAGGGTCAATAGGATTATTAGGTACTTGAGGCCTTTGAGGTTGGGTTTGGCGTTCTTCGAAATTTCGTTTGCGGGTAGGCTCCGGGCTTAGCGCACAGAATTTGATCCCATGCTTGCACTAGAAGTCTCAAGTGTAGCAGATTAGCAGCCGTGACAGAGATGTTTCCTGGTTTTGTTGGGCTTCCGTTGGGAAATGGCTGCTCGCCGGGATGATGCAACCTCTACACACGCGAAGACTACTGCAAAGGTATCGTGTGGGCTTATTGCTCTGGCATGCCTTCAGTGTGCACTTCAAGAGCAAGCCAGGTCGAGTTCCACCGTTTTCTGCTAGAAACGACAAAACAGAGGACCAAGCTACACCAGTCCCCGCTTGATGCCAAGCCGCAATGTCGTCTTGAAGGGAACTCAACCTTACACATGATCAGACTTCCCCAAACAGCTGCGAGGTGGGTCTAATCTTGGGTGAGGACATGGTTGAGATGAGAGGGCCTGAGAACCCCAACCGCGAGACCTTGCAAATCCTCGAACTGCAACCTCCAAGCTACATCCGAAGCATTAGGGTTTAGGGTTTAGGGTTTAGGGTTTAGGGTTTAGGGTTTAGGGTTTCCTTGGTTTGGTAGTCGGGCTGCTGCTGTGTTGTTCGGGACCCTAAGCCCTAAATCCGCAAACCCTGAACCCAGGCCAACACAACACCTCGCCTAGAAGCACGAAGCGACCAACGAACTACCGAGAGGGGGGATGCAAACACCAAGTGCTGCAAAAACAAGTTCCGCCTAAACCCTGGCAAGCCCTAACACCTAAACCAAGAAAAACCCGAAACACTCTAAACCCTGAAAACTAAAAATCACCACCAGAAGCTAGGGATCAGGCTTTGGGGTCGAAGGGTTGAGGGTGAGAGATGATACATTTAGGGTTTAGGGTTTGGGTTTAGGGTGCAACTTTGTACCACTTCACAGGTGGGTAGTTGTCTAAATTAGGGCCCTTTTTGGTCCCCAATATGGTACGGCACCCTTATAAAACGGACCCTACAAAAGGACCCGAATTTAGAGAACTACCCAGGTCCAACTTGAACAAGCATCACTCGCTTGCAACCCTCTGCTCGCAAGGAACTAGCCTCGTACAGTTGACGGTATGCTCAGTACTACTGTTACCATTCATATTGCCATTGCTATTGCTGTTTGTTCCAATATTACTATTGCTACTACTAAAGCTATTACTATAGCTGCGACAGTACGGCAGGTTGTACCCATCCAACCACTCGTCGCCAAGAGCCATCAGGCCAAATCGCTCACAGGGATTGGGGTCTGGGTCAGGTGCTCTTGGCTTGAGGTTCTTGAGCAGGTCTGGCCGAACGCAGCAAGCCACAAGGGTTTAAGGATTAGGGTTGGACCCCGCGCTCTAAGACTTTCTCCGGGCAGCTCTTCCATGACCACAGGCGACAGCACATCGGGGCGGATGCTCAACACTTGGCCCAGCTTGATGAAGGTGGGGCCTAGGATTCCGGGTTTGTCGGGTCGTAGATTACAGTTGCATGGTGGGGGGGCTTAAGGTTTAGGTGGACCCTCACCATCCTTGGCCCTTGTTTTTGTTCTAGTATGGCTTAGCTCGATCGAATGATTACCTAGCGGATCAGAGAGGGGTTTACTGCAAGTCTTCTAGACTCTAGGCGTAGATTGCCCCTGGAAGTTGTAGGAGTCTCCCCTAGCTTCCTTGTCCGGTTAATCATTTCTGAACATCCTGAAACCTCCCAAGCCTCCCACAAAAAGCCAAAGGTCTGAAAACAAAAACACATGCCTGCAAGTAGGTTATTTCAGGAGTCCGGCAGCGAGAAAACTCATCCCTGGAAAGCCTACATTACATTGTATGCTTGGGTTCGGCGACAACAAATCAGGGTAGCTCAACATAAGCCCACATGAAGGGCTCTTGGATTCGTTTAGCTCTATGTTCATGGGGTCCACAAGGCCCAGGGTTTGCATCGACTTCACCGCATCCTTGGCCAAAGAGCGCTCCTGCAGCAGCAAAGTGTAGGACAGTGTAGGATTTAGGGTTGCGAACCGTGATGTGGTGAAGTGAGGCTTCCAATGCGTTGTGCAGGCTACAAGACAAGAATTAGGCTTTGGCGGTTGTTGTGTTGGGGCCTCCTGATGGACTCTCCCCGCCAGCGGGGGAGGTTGTCGCTCAGACCGAGAATCAATGAGATGGGGGCCTTAATAATTACCTATTTTTTTGTTTTTGTTTAAGGGGGGCGGTCCTTATTGTTGTTATCGTATAATTTACCCGTTATTAAGGCCACGACGTTACCTCTCCTGAAGTCTACGCCGCAACCTCCCGATCCTAAACCCTATAGACTCCGAACCTCAAGCCTTCATGCCAACCACACCCTAAACCTGACACCCCAAATCCTCAACCTTGCTTTAGACCCCTGATAGATGGGAGTTTCAGAAAATGAGGGTACCTTATTTTGGGGTCGTTATAATAGGGATCCGATTAATTAGGGTACTATATTAGGGTCCCCTATTTTCGGAAACCCCCAGATAAGCACCCCTCCAATGAAAGATGTGATGTCTTTCCTGCGAGAACGGGATGCCAGATTGCCTAGACCAATGTGTTATTGAAACAACAGCCACACACTAGTTAGTAAACCCTACGGAACAAGCATAATTAATACTTTATGCACCCTTCAAAAACCTCGTTCACCCCGGCGAAACATGAGTATACAACCTTGCAAACCCCTCGCCCTAGCTCAATCTTACAAACCCCTAGCCCTAGCCTTAAGACACCCTAAACCCTAAACTTAAAACACCCTCTGGACCGACAAAGCTTAAATCAACGACTTGCCGCAGCCTCCTCGGACCAGCGGCCTGTCATCGCAGCAGAGAAAGCGCTGGCGATCCACGGGGTGGCGACCCTTCCAAGAAGGGCTTTAGTAGTCTTGGTAGTATTGTTGTTAGTGGGTAGGGTTTACCATTTCAGGGACAGGGTCGTCTGCGGTTTAGGGTTTAGGTTTTTTGCTGGTCGGGTTGTCTGGGGTTGTTGGGTTTAGGATGTTGGGCCTAGGGTTTGGAAGTGGCGTCCCTTCGCAGACGGTTATTGGGGGTAAGGGTTTGCTGTCTTCGTGCCAATAAAGTACATTTCACCATCGGTCCAAATACTTGGGGGTTGAATGTTGAGTGAGGTTTCGCTTGAGAGAATTGCAGCTTCGCCTGAGAGTGATAGCTTCAGCCCTAGGCCAGGCTTCAGCTAGTAAAGAGTTCGATGTCGGGCCTCGGGATTCAGGGTTTAGGGTTTAGGGTAAGCATCACCAGATAACGATTCCTTGCGGGCGGGGCGGGGGAACTTAATTTGCCTCATCGTGGGGGTCTTCAGGGCGGGAAGTCTGAGGCCATGAGCCGTAAACCGAAAAACCCAGAGCTGGGAACCCCTGATCCCCGGAGCATGTACAGAATCCTGAACGCTTCAGTGCTGATCAAGGTCACTCTAACATAGCTCTACTCTTGAGAACCCAGGTACCCCAATCCTAGGCTGCCAGTCTGAACTGCGGTTTGCGAAACCAGTCTCTGCCCATGAACAAATACATTCACGAACACTCATCGAAACCTGGAAATCACCCCTATGATGATTTCTCCCATGAGCATTTAATCTTTGGCAAGATCGCGGCGCACCCCAAGAAGTCGGACCATCGCCCGGTGACCGCCCCTGCGTTCTTACCTTCGCAGAAATCCAGCGTTAAAGGCTGAAGTGAAAGGGGTTTGGGGCTAGAGTGGTTTGGGGGTTCTTTCCTGAACCCTGATCCCAAAATATCGACGTCGTGTGCTAAGCGCAGGACCAAGCTAAAGACCCTAGGCTTTTCAAAACACTTTCCGGTTCTCGAAACCTGCAGTTCAATGGCACAAGAACGGCCAGAAATCGTAAAAGTCATCCAGGATTGCCAGGGTCTCGAGGTCAAAGATTTTGCACATGAGTCTGCTGGAAAAGCCACCAAAACCCTCAAACTGAAACCTGAGATTGCATGCAAAGGCACCCCAGTAGCTGTTGATGAGAGCACTGTTGTAGACAAGGGGAAGGCCATCTTCGTCCACTTCGCCATCCTGCTCTAGGGGCAAGGGTGGCCCAATCACCTCAACACTACATCGTCAATTTGGGAGTTTCCGAAAAATAGGGTACCCTATTTGGGGTCCTCATAATAAGGATCCTACTATTTCGGGTACTATATTAGGGTCCCCTATTTTCGGAAACCCCCATTTCAGAATCCGGAAACCCCAAAACCGCAATGCCCAACCCTTCAACACAATGAACCCTTGCGTTCGGGTGTGGGGCCAGGAGCGGTTTCGAGTCAATACACCTTCACCCTTATTAATGGTAGGCTACCTATTTAGGTGTTCTATGTGTCAGGTCCTTTGAAACGGATCCTTGAAGGAGCCCTTGAAACGGAATCTTTGGTCTAAGGTTGAACCCATGGGCCCCTAGTATGGGCCATTAGGCCTGTACTACGATCCCCTTAAGCAAAACAGAAGCTCCTCTCAGCTATGGTTATGCTTTAATTTTTGGAGCCCCTACTTCCTGAACCAAAGCCTAGCTGCTCCAGGTCGACTACAGGGGCTTTAATGGTTTTGACCTCCAGTTTAAAGTATAGAGTTTAAAGTGATTCAATGATGCTTTGCACTGGGCCTGTGTGTGCTAGGATCTGGTCTTGGAGGCTAGATTGTGAAGCAATCAACAGACATAAGGGGGAAGCGTCATTTTCTAGCTACACAAAGTCTGTAGAAACACTGAACCATGTCGGAGCTCGAGACTTGCAAGTGGGGTTTAGGGTTTCAAGGTTTAGGGTTTAGGGTTTAGGGGACTGCAAAAGAGGAGACAAGGATTTTGGAGCTCGGGGGTGGGGTTGTAGGTTGCGAATGACCTGCACGGGACAGCATCGGTCCTCCCCAGTGCGCTGATGCGAGACGTAGCTAGTGCGGATGCTGTCATCGCTGAGCTGATCCTCGCAAAATGCTTATCGTGTTTTGAGAGCAGAGGTTGGATGGTTGGATTGGAAGAGCCACGAGACCAATGCTAGCTGGGTTGTATTGTTGTCCGTGTGCGTTTGTGTGTGTGTGTGTCTGTATGTGTGCGCATGCCGGTGGGTGATTGTGCTCGTTCTTTTGTTGCATGGTTCCTTCGTTTTGTGTGTTTGCACGCGAGTGCATAGGCGTATTTGCCTTTGCATAAGGAATCAGAGAATGAGGCGAGGGATAACGGAGTCAGTCCTACCGGCCGCAAGGATCCGCCCTTTTCGAAACCCTAAACTTGCCCTAAGCCCACACCCCAATTAAACCCTAAGCCCTAATTAGACCCCAAGTACAACAAAGTCAAAACCTCTAAAACTTAAAACTTTAAACCTATCTGTGTATATATCTATATATATACACACCCTATAGTATGTATATATATATATATACACCTATTTACCTATTTGTTTTAAACCCCAAAGCCCTGTAACTCGAATCCCCCAACTCCTAAATCCTCGGGTTGATGATATTCATCCTGCAGTACCCAACATAAGGAATATACCACAATTCCCAGAGTTTAGGGTCCTTAAGGTAATGCAGGATTTACAACATCAACCTTAGGGGCACCTTGTCGGAGCCAGGATCACCTGCGCGATCTGCGGATGCGACGGCGGCTTTGATGGCCTTCGGCTGTAGTAGAAGGCTGGTTCCCCCAAGTAGGCCCCTTAATCAAACTTTAAAGCAACGGTAGTAGAAATAATAATAATGGTAATAAACCAGATTCTTAATAATAGTAGTAACAATACTAATGGTAACAATACTCATAAGGGTTTAGGGATTTTAAGGTTCGGTTTCAACACATATCAACCCCAAGACAAACAGTGCCAAAGGGTTTAGGGTTTAGGGAACCCTAAACCCTAAATGAAGACTTCTGAGCTCCAGGCGGCA
>CAJNDV010031085.1:44718-79904 GCA_905221635.1 Symbiodinium sp. CCMP2456 | reverse complement strand
ACCGACAGCGTCACTTTTGCATGGCTTGCGCACAAGGTTTTCTCGGGTAACTACGGGGACCTTGAGTATCCACGGCCCGCACACAGAAACACTACACTCTGAACATGTGCTTTCTATACAAACTCCCATTGTGCATGGCACCATCATGGATGCCTTCCTCAGCTGTTAAACAAGTTTCGCACTAAACCCTAAACCCTAAACCCTTCTGGGAGACCCAGAAGGGCGTCATGCGATTTGATGAAGGTTGCGAAACGATTTCATTGAGATGTAGGGTAACTAGAATCTAACTATTTAGGGTTTAGGGTAACTAGAATCTAACTATTTAGGGTTTAGGGTTTTGGGCAACTAGAATAAAGTTTTTAGCTGTTCGATAGACATAGAGACTATAAGGGGAGACCACTTATGATTCTAGGACTTTGAGGCCTTCGTGCTTGGGGCTTTCTGCCTTTCTGGGGGTTCGGGTCTTTTAAGCTTACAAGTAAGGTTTGAAAGATTTGGGCCTGTGGGGTTTATTAGGGCTTAGGCGCATTCGGGATATGGTCGACTGGGTGCACCTGGGAGGCGATGGATTTGAAGCACAACGCATCCAGAATCCAAGTCCCCTGATGCAAAGGGCATCCAAGTCCCCTAATGCAAAGGATTTCTCGGTGATTTTGAAAGCCCACAAATCCGAGAACAAATGCTAATTAATGCTAACTACTACTTGGGAACTATATCAGATAATGCATGTGGTCGAAAATGGGTTTGAGGTTGAACAAGGATCGATGGCCCTGATGATTTCCGGAGGGTTCTCGGGGCATCGGGTGAGCTCGGGTGTGATTCGCGCAATTTCGGTTGGAAACATTAGCCCCTACTATACGGGCATGAATAATCCGCCGAGGCCACAAGGCTTCTTGGGGGTTCCTCGTTTCGTGACACCTGACACTGCTTTTGGCCCACCACTCCCGCCACCCTCCCACACATCTCCCTTGCTCTTGCCCCCCAACAGTTTTTTGCCTGCGCCCCGCCCCCCTCTCCACCTCCCTCCCCCCCCCCCCACCCCTCCGAGTCAAAACGGCCCCCGGCAAGCAGCGTAGCGGAGCTACCGGTTGTGTCACAGTGCTGCTCTCCGACCAGCCGAGGTGGGCGGCGTAGCGTCAAAATTAGAAGAAGGTTTCGGAGTACAACATACCACAAGGAACCCCCAGGAATAACCCCAAACCCTGAAGCCTATTAGCATTATTGTTATGATTGCTATCGTAATGATATTGGATATCTTATATTATATAAACTAGTATCATTGTTACTGTTATGCTTACTAGTATTAATATTAGTATTATTGTTATTCGTACTATGATTACTATGACTATTGTTATCCCTATTCAGGTTTCTATGGTACAAACCCTGCGGGGGACGAAATTTCGGGCCTGTATAAGGGCTTCTGGACAGTCGGCTCTTTGGAGGGATTTGCAGAAGTAAGCCATGTGGGAACAGGTTTAAACTCGGGTATGAGATTTGGGACTTCGAGGTTTAAGTCTTAGAGCCCCCCCCGCGTGAAACATATCCTACCATACGTTTCGCTGCTGGGACACATACCAATTTTCGATAACCTCAAACCGAAGTCATAAGTTGCTGTTCTTCTAATCTCCAAAGTCTGCATTCCTGAAACCTTCTAATGCCACGATCCTACGGTGCCACCTCCTCCGCAATCTTCTTCGGGGCCTGCCAAGGCTTTGACAAATGTCCAACTTTCATCCTCCATAACGACAGCATGATATCTAGAGATTAAGCCGCATATATATATATATATATGTAATAATATTTGTTGATTTATCCATCTATCGACCTATCTATCTATCTATCTATCTATCTATCTGTTCATCTGTTTATTTACCAAACTACATATCTGTTATACTTCATGTGTGCTATACAGTTTTGGAGCCTAGGCTTCTGGGCTTTCCCGTCGATCGGGCCTCCTTTCCTGACTTTTCAAGGGGAGGAAGTTTCTGGCTTTGTTTGGGTTTGGCTCTTAGAGTTTAGGCTTCAGTTTCGTGTTGTTGAGGGTGTTTAGTGTAGAGATGAAGTACTTCAGAAGGTATGACAAGACCTTCCCCCCAAATACAAATCATCCGGCATAACCAGTGAAGCCAACCCCCCCCAACCTCCTCTTACAGTACATACCAAGAGAGTCCTCCGCATACAGCGAATACAACTCAAACCCCCACCACCACCCTAAACCAGCACCACCTCTGATGTTTGACGCGCCTCCTCTAGAGCTGTGGCAGAACGTTGGACAGCGCTCCGGCGGCGCCTGGGCTTACGGCGTGGACAGGCTCCCAGATTGAGACTACAGGAAGTTAGGAGATCTTCTTTGCGAATCGCCATGTGGCTGTGTAGTTTGGCAACCCGACCAAAGCAGCCAGGCCCTTCTGTTTTGTGAAAAGTTGGTTTCGGGCTTAGGGCCTATAGGGGCGTTTAGGTTCTGAAATCCTTCTTCATCTTTCTTCGAGCATCCTAAGCTAGACTTAGCATCAGAAGAAGAGTCAACCTGCAGTGCTTCGGGCCTGGGCTTCTATAGGCTGAAGAAACAGGCAAGCTAACTTATCCGTATGAAACGAACAAACCCTGGACCGAAGAATCAAAAACAGGAGCTCCTTCCCAAAAAGGCTTAGGGACGGCTTAGGCTGTAGGGTTTAGGGGTTAGGGTTTGGGGTTTCCCTGGCGGCTGTCAGAATCGAAATCTGCACTACTGGGTCCATGGCTTGCCCGGCTGCCGCGCCAGGAGCGCTGCCACCGTTGCAGCTGCACCGCCTGGTCGTTGACACATATGGGGTTATGATTCGTAGCCGCGGGATCAGCGTCTATGGGTAGCACGGTAGCAGGCTTTGATTCTTGACCGTTGACTTATAGACAAATCCCGCAAATGAGGGCACGATCAGGCTTGGGGGCAGGGTTCGAGGCTTTCGCGCCGGGAAGTTGGGTCTTGCAGGGCGCACTGACCCAATCTTGAGAGGCTTCTGCATACTGACGGTTGAGTCGGAACTGTAATGTAAGTTACCCATGGGCTCCTATGCAGTTCCTTTTGGATGGTATGCTATAAATCCTTACCACAAAACCATAACAGGCCCAAAAAGGAACTACATTCGAGCCCCTGGGTCGACAGTCAGTCATTGGGATATTCCGACCTGGCCATGGTAGCACTGGTAGGTTTCTCGACGAACCGCATGAGAATCTGTCAGCTACGGTTTGGCGTACTGCGTACGGCCATGACTTGTTATGTGTATTGAGTCTCGAGGGCAATAGCGCTACAGTGTTTAGGGTTTAGGGTTTAGGCATGCGCGCGGAGTCGAGGCATGACAAAACACTGTCGCCTGCTCTATAGACGCTATGTGAGCTGATATTAGTAGCCATCGGAAGACCGCGACCGAAACCAAGCTCGTCTAGCCACGCAATCCTATAAGGCTTAGAGTTTAGAGTCTGGGCTGGGGGCCCCTGAAGGTGGGAGAGCGTGGGAAGGCCCCTAGGATTTCACGGCCATGGGTGTTTTGGCTGAAAGGTGCCGGTCCTGCAGCCAACTGGCTTCAAAGCTTTAGTTGTCCAGCATGGTCATCTCCAGATTAGGGACCTAAGTGGCTGCCTTATGCTGAACTATGAGAAGAAATCCCGCCACCCTTCTCTCGGTCAGGTTGCCTGCTACGCGATGTGCTGAGGTACCTGCCCGAAGTCTCCCGAGGGATGAGGATGTCGGGGGCTTAAGGCAACTTAGGCTTCGTATAGGGTTCAGTAGGGTGCCGCTAGTGCTGAAGCCCCAAGGAGTAGCATGCACAAGTAGGTATGAGCCTGAATTCCGTAAAAAAATCGTATTACAAGGCCAAGACGAGGATCAAGATTGAGCGAAGCGCTGCAGAAGTTTGACGATCTTACAGTCTGTAACGTAGTAGGACAAAGTATGCCAGCCGGCGTTTATACACTTTCAATACGAAAAGCAGCCGCATAGTCCTTGAGTAACTCGCATTTTTTCGTCGTTCGTCAAGCGATGGCCTCGGCACCAGCACTACTGCGCCGACTATTGTTGCTTATGGTCGCCATGAGCAAGTTCGTAATGTAGGTGCCTTAATAATCAGAAGAAGTTTTGGGGCCCATTATGCTATATTTACAATAAGAACCCACCCCCAAACAAAAATAGTATAAGTTGTTTGTCGGCCCCTATATTACTGACTTTTCGTACTTGCCGCTCGCAGTCATGAGCCCTGGAACTTTAAAACTTTCAACCCTCTCCAACCCATCAGGTCTAACTGACCCGTAGCATCCCTAGCATCAGCATTGGTGGACTGCAGATCGTTACATCGAAAACAAACGCCCAAAGCTCTTAAGCCACCCCTACTTGGAGGATCTTGGGACTTAGTAAGAAGTACCCTAACTGGGGCTGTAAGTAGTTATTACCAGACTATACGAAAAGTCACTTTACTGATATAAACCATATTTACTACGTCCCTGGATCCGCTAGTCTAAATACGCTCCACAAGGTCGCCAACCGGAACGGAACAACAAACAAAAATCTGAAAACGTTGCACTCTGCCCATTGGCCTTGAGATTGCGACGGTGCAAGGCGGGTCGAATCTGGGCGCTAAGGGATCTATAAGATGTCTCGACAAGTTTGGGCTAAAGTTACCATAATAGGGGTTCTATAGAAATATATGATACATGGTTTGTAGAAGGACCGAATTGGAGCAGGAGGCGTGCTAGGTGCAACAGAGCAGATGCACCGAAAAGGATGGGCCACGAGGTCAACTTTCAACTCAGCATCTGGAGATCGATACCAGCTGCATGCATCGCATCACCACCTGCGAAGCTGCTAGCAATTTAACAGACCAGTATGGGTGCAGGGGTCTCATGACAAATAAGCCAGATTCGTAATCACTGCGAGCTCCCTCACTACCATCCTTCCGTTCTAGACTACATCAGACTTCCTTACGTGCATTAGGGTTAGGGTTTCGGGCCTCATCACCGAATGTCACCCTGAAGCCTGAACACTTACATCCTGAAAGATGACCCTCAAATCAAAATCATGTAGGGGCCTTAATACTTGGAATAGGGTTTTGGGCTCCTACATAGTAGATCTATAATAAGGAACCCTAGCGGTAATGTTGGTAACTATTTCGGCTTCTATCTTAAACAAACCTCCGAACGTTCACCCAAGATTGCCAGGAGCCCGGCGGGGGCCCAAGCTTCGTTCGGCCACTGGCGGCTTCACCGCCGTGGGAACGAAAGCCGTGGGTGAGGCCATGGTGCCAGAGGTGCAGGAATCGATATTGTAGACTACCGGAAATGAAGCATTCAGCATAAAGCTCCTCTCAAGAAGGAAGCTTAAGCTGCTGTGGCTGGTGCAGCTAGTGGAGGTATTCAGAATCTAGCACTTTGCAGGTTCCCTCAGCATAAGATGTGGTCCTGACTACTTGCAGCTAAGCCGGGGAGCAACCGAGCACTGCTAACCTTGCCACATTCAAGGCTCTGGCATACGAGACTATGGAGTTTCAATGGCATCGAAGCACCGAAACCCCCCCTAAGTCGAAGCCCTGCGCCGTAGGCCCCAAAGTCCTGGTCCTAAACTGGAGCCTCAACCCGTCCCACTTAACGTTGAAGGGCTAAGCTGGCGGGAAAAAGACTACCAGTCTTATCTGCCTTAGTCATTAGACTGGGCTTTGGGATGTTGAACTGTTGGCCGTATTGTAGTATGACTGTATAAGGGCTTTAGAGCTTACAGGGGGCATACGGCCAACGATTTTGTTCCACACAGTTCCAACCCCTCGTACTATTTCAGCCCGCTTGAGGCCCGAGGAGTGGAGTCAGCAGGTCCCAAAGAAATAACACAGGACCCTTAATCGGTAGAATAAGGTTCTGGGGTATAATTTTCCTATGCCCACAAGCAGGCATAGTATTGGTATTATCGGTTTATGTTTATATTACTCGTAAGATTCTTACTGTTAGTTTTATGACTCTGCGTCTCATTGTTATTTCTTCGCATTTCTATGGCATCTTGCATCTTCTCAGGTCGGAGGTCAGGGCTTGCGGCGTCGCAAGTGCTAGGCTTTGTAGGGTTTAGGGTTACGTAGGGTTTAGGATATAGGGTTTAGTGCCGCGGACGTTGAGGGTAAAGGATTCAGGCTTTAGGGTTTAGAGGAACTGAGCAGATAGTCTAATCAAGATGCCATTGACCGATAGGGGGGAAGCAATACTCGCAATGCGCAGAAATGGGATACATCAACGAAACAAACGACAAGGATGATGTCTTGAAGCCGTAAAAACTTCAGGCCAGAAAGATGCGGGAAGCCTTCGCAAAAGGAGAACATGCAGCTGTAACATCAGCTGCCCGTTTCTGGAGCTATTGATTTGCACAATGTGCCATCAGGATGACAATTGCTACTTCACTATAACAACTTTGCTGAACCCGCTTTCTGTGCTCGTGCAGACTCAGCCCTGGCCATTTTGAACCTCATGTTGTTCGGAGAGCGACGTCCCAAACCGCCAGCAACGATTTCGTCTTTGAAGACACTAGATGAAGGTGCACGTGGTCGTGATGGTGTTGAAGATGACGACGATGACTCGGGCCATGATGGTGGCAGGTCGATGGTAATCTTGCCGATGTCGATGGTACGGTTGAGGATATAAATCCTGCATTACCCAAAATAAGGAATATACCATAATTCCCATAGTTTAGGGCCTTAAAGTAATGCAGGATTTAAATCATCAACAGTAGTGATGACAAGAGTCCAGATATGTCTAAAGTAACGAGCGAAGACTGACGGATTGCCTCTGGTGGAGGCATCTGCGCGGAGACGATGCCAGGCCTGCAATCTTCGGCTTTGTGCGTCAGACTCGTCTCTGTTTCAGGCTTACTTGGAGGAACCCTAAACCCTAAACCCTGAAACCCTAAACCCTGAGACCCTAAACCCTGAAACCCTGAAACACGAAACCCTGAAATCCAGAATCGGACGTTGAGGGCTTCTGTGCCAGAGCCGCTCCTAATCCTCTCCTACCACAGCTTCACGTGCACAGGGTGGTGAGGACAGGAGGCTTATAAAAGAGCTTCAGGGGCTTTCAGGCCGGCCGTTGCATCTGGAACACCCGCCATGTGACAATCTGCCAGGCCACATGAACATGACTAGAAAAAGTAGTGTACCACAACATACCCCCAACTAAAACATGCCAAACCCTCTTCTCATTCTTAAGGCCCCCGATTCTTCTGTGGTGCTACATGACCTGCTCTAATCTACGCAACTGACGAGACCAGGAGAATCAACACTTGGTGAAGGCAGTAGCACTGAAGGTTTTGGGGAGTTAAAGTAGTTAGGGTTAAGGGTTTATAGAAATTGTTAAGGGTTTGGGTGCCAATAACGTTTTGACCGGAATTTTTTTTTACCGTGTTTTGAGCAATTTGTTAATTCGAAACATGGGCTGGTGGGCTGGGGCTGGGCTGGGCTGGGGCTGGGCTGGGCTGGGCTGGGCTGGGCTGGGCTGGGCTGGGCTGGGCTGGGCTGGGGGCTGGGCCAGCAATGTGGACGACGGGGTGTGAGCAATTGGTTTAGGGATCTGCTGGTCCTCGGCAACCGGCAGAAAAGGGTCCATAAAGTGCAAATCATGCATAACCACCTCATCAGGCTCGCTACTTGCACGATCTTCCAGCTCCTTTCAACATGCCAAAAACCACAGAAAAATACAACCCTCAGGTCCTTCACAATAATTTAAATATCTCGTAATTAGGGCTCTGCGCAGCATGCTCTCCTGGTCATCTGGGTCCAGAGCTGATGCCGGGCGCTTGCGACCTTGACCATGTCTTCGGCCACGACCACGGACCCGACCCCAGGCTCCACTTCGACCAGTGCCCCGCGGCCTACCCCGGCCCCGGCGCTTGCCGCCGCCCGGCGGCCTGCCAAGCGGCCGGCCGCTGGAAGGCTTCAGTTGCGAATGTTCAAGTAGAGACTGTGTTCCGTGCATGAGCACAGAAAAAAGTCCTTGTGGGTTTCTTCAAAATGTCCAGCTTTCACAAACAAGACTTTGTACTCTTTCAGGCGGTTGTGCAGCAGTTTAGGATGAAAAGAGCCATCAGCGTCGTATACTGACAGGTCCTGGACTGACAGGTCCTGGAGGCCTTGTCGCACCTTCGCTTCGACAGCAGATGTAATCACCCAGGGGCTGGGGGGGGGTCAGGACATGTCGGGCCTGTCAAAGCACAGCTCAAGCGGATAAGCAACCATCTCAGGCACTCCTTCTCATCGCCGCATGCAGCGTGCTCTTTGTTTCTTGGGCGAGCTCCCTCAGCCGATGCACTCTCGCAAGCGCTATCTGGCACAGGGAAGCTGTCTCGCACTGCTGCTGGGCCTTGTCAGCCAACTCTGCTCACTCTAGTCTGTCTCATAGCTTTATTGCCGTTGCTGCTGGCAACCTCAACCAGCAAACTGGAACTGCGAAAGGACAGTCGAGGTCCACGGCTATGCTATGGCGTCGAGATGTTCTACAGCATCTGCAAAGGAATAAGCCGCTCCAAACTAGCCCAGCAATGCCAGGCGAGTGCGTTTTCGGCACACGTCCTTGCCCGGAGTTGACTTCTTTGCGTTATGGCAATGTTATTAGCTGGGTGTGTGTAGCAATAGTCCAGCAATGCAAAGGTGCCCGGAATGCATCTCGGTGAGGCAACGCGACCAGCGCACAAGGCCGGGGGAGTACAGAGCCGGCCAGCCCATGCCAGACCTACATCTTTTGACCTGCGACGAGTTTCTGCTGGTACATCATGGAGAAACGGTACATAATGATGCTTAAAGCTTAGCTAGCCACATGTACTAACCGAAATGTTCAACAGCGATGACGACTGGAACCGTTTGGGCATTCCTCCGATCATGCAGAACTCCAAGCAGGCAGGAGTTAAAGCACGCTGCAGCCTGCGTGGTTTGCAGCAGCTGCGCTGGAGATCCCGGGAGCTGTCTTGAGCTACTCAGGTTTGCGGACGTCCTGGATGATGTGCGGGAGGCGTGAATGCTCCCGGAAGAAGACCCACAGGAGCCAGCGGTCGTTCCCATCTCCGTGGACCTTGAAGGCCGTGCCACGCGTGTGCAGGCAGCTCCTGTTATTGATGATGGGCTGGGACTGGGCTCGGCTTGGGCTGGGAGGGCTGGGCTTGAAACGGAAATTGGTTTATCCGAAAATGGCAAGTCCGGATGGCCAACAGGAACAAGCAATTTCTATTTATCACTTTCTTGAGAGTTTAGGGTTTAGGGTTTAGAGTTTAGGGCTGAGGGTTTAGAGTTTATTCAGAGTTTAGGGTTTAGGGTTTAGAGCTTAGGGTTTAGGGTTTGGAGTCAAGATCCAGTTGCATGTGTCACACTTCGAACACCCAACCTGCAAGCATCCAACAGCCGCATTATGCTGGTGGCATCTCCCAATGCCTAGGCTCCGTTACCCCCCCAACTACAGGAACGCTCACTGTCAGCCCAGAACCTCTGTTCCTGAACCCTGCACACTCGAGCTGAACCGAATGGCTGAAAACCATCATCCTCTAGCCAAAGCCCGAAACCCAATGCCACCTAAGCCCTGGACCCCAAACCAGAAAGCCCTCAACTCCGAGGCTTTAAGTTAAAGCTCCGAAATCCGATCAGCCTCCATACAGCCCTCAACCCCAATCGCAAGGCTCTGTGGGACCTCAAAGCACCGGTGAAGCTGAAGCCTGAAGTGGAAGAAAGGCTTCTTGAGTTTTGGCTTTGCAAGGTCGGATGTGGCTGAGGGTTGCGGTTTGTTTTTTGAACTCCTTTTTGGGCCTGCCCGGTCCTCCAAGCCAATCCAAGGCACAAGGTTTTAGGGTTCACGGTTTAGGGCTCACTAGTCTAGAACCGTTGTATGCGGGCGTGCAATTCGTCGAGTGGTTTGGGCTGTTCGTCATGTCAACTTAATGACAATGACAATAACCTTGATCGTAGTAGTAGCGAGCTGCCAGACCAAAATAGTAGTGCTCACTGCCTTCCTGGTTGTACAGCCTTCACGTACTAATTGGTGCGCATATAGAGACAACATAGCAGCCCAGAAAGTGACACTAGGCTGGTATAATACAGTTTCCATGACAACTCTTAGTGAATTTCAGAAGTGGTTCTGCAAGTCAGGTTTCTGCTTTTGGGGGAGCTTGTGCAAAAGGTCCTCGAGAGCTTGAATAAGGTTCCGGGAAACTGAGATACTACTAGTAGTTAATCAGACCTCTATAATATTAACCCAAAAGGCCCGCACGGATGCTGATGTAGAGCTTCACGATCTTTCTAGACACCCAATTCCAAAAACCCAACATCCCAAAATGCTCAATCACAACCCTAGACCCTGAGCCTGTAAACTCCAAACCCTAGCTTAAGGCCCTCGAAGCAGCAAGAGGGCTCTTCGGCGCACAAATCGATGCAAACATCGCGCGCCTCTGCACAGTTCTAACACACCCAGCCCTGAACCCTAAACCCTGAATCCTAAACCATCAAGCCTATACACCCCTGAACCCTACACCCGTAAAACCTGAACCCTCAACCCTAGAGCCCTAAAATCCTAAATACATAAATCCTAAACACGTAGAGGCACCTCGAAACTCCGGCGGCAGCTCAGAAGAGTCCTGAAAGTTGCAGGGCTCAACAGGCAATTCTGGGGTTTGGGGTTTGCGGTTTAGGGGCTTGGGGTTTAGGGTTGAAGGGTTTAGGATTTAGGGTTTGCGGTTTAGGGGTTTGGGGCTCAGGGTTTAAGGGTTTACGGTGTGCAGGTTTGGGTTTAGGGTTTACGCTTTAGGCGTTTGGGGTTTATGCTTTGGGGGTTTAGGGTTTCAAGGCTCGTCTCAGCGCTAAGGGTTTAACTGGAGGTTTGGGATTTAGGGTCGAGTCGGTTTGGAGCTTACATACTATAGGGGCCTTAATAATTAGAATAGGGTTTTGGGGCCCAGCATACTATAGAATAATATAATAAGGAACCACCAAAATAGTATAGGTAATTATTAAGGCCCTTACAGATTTCGGGATTTGGAGGCTTACGTCCTTTGGGGCTGTGTGGCTTCACCGCGCTGTAAGGTGCCGAGATGTAGAGCGGGATCGCTAGCCGACTTTACTGGGTTCGCTCGGATTTGGGGTTTAGGCAAGCAAAAAACCCTTTGAACTTAACAGTTTAATGTTTGGGTATCGGGCTTTAGGCTGAGCCGTCTCAGATCGTACCTATCAGCGCAGCTACTGTATGATGCCCGAATATCTTAAGCTCGCGGGATGGACTCTGGCGAGAAAAGCAAGCGGCCTAAGCAACCAAAATCTAAGGTTAACTCCGTCTAAAGCCTACCCAAGGGTTCCTATGTAGTTCCTTTTGGATGGTATACTACAATTCCTTACCACAAAACCATAACAGACCAAAAGGGAACTACATTGGAGCCCCTGGGTAAACCCTAAACCCTAAAGCGTGCAGCTGCTGTCCCGTGGTGCAGGAAGAAGTTGCAAGGCCCTTGTGGTTGGAACCAATGCATCTGAAGGCGTTTGGGGTCGTGTGAAGGAACTCAATATTTGGTACGAAAAAGGGTGTCTGTATATCATGTACACTTAAGTGTAGATATACATATATATATATATATATATACATATATATGTATACATACATACATGCATACATACATACATACATGCATACATACATACATACATACATACATACATACATACATCAGGGTCTACTGTAGCCTGCATAGTACTACTGACCAGCACGAGGCTCCTCCAGTTGCACTAACAAAACCTACAGCCTTGCACTACACAGATTGAATACTTAGACAGCTACCACCAGAGTAGTTCGCTGAATAAGGGCCCTTTTGAGGTCCCCAAAATGTAAACCCTAAACCCTAAAATAGCACACCCTAAACCCTAAAATGGTAAACCCTAAACCCTAAATTAGCAAACCCTGAACTCTAAAATAGTAAACCCTAAACCGAAAACCCTAAAATAGTATGGCACCTTAAAAAGGACTTCTTTGCCCTCCGAGTGGTGCCGAAGCCCCAGAGCTCGGAAACCTTGACCTCGCCCCGCTCCCCACCAACACATCGAGTCTAGGGTTCATTGTTTTAGGGTTCAGGCTTTTAGGGCTTAGGGCTTAGGGTTCACTGTTTTAGGGTTTAGGATTTCGGGTTTCATGGTTTAGAACTTCGGGTTTGAGGGTTTGAATTTCGGGTTCGAGGGTTTAGAATTTCGGATTTTAGGGTTTAGGGTTTGGGTGTTTAGGGTTTAGGGTTGATTCTCTCCTCGGCACGCGGAGGCTCCTTTGCTGTCGACTGTAAGGCATGGACCTGATGCGCTGGTCTTCAAAGATCTCTGAAGCCCTCGCAGCTTCTACGCGCACTTCAAGCCACCAGGGTACGTAAAGCAGCGGAAGCAAGTGTTCAAGTGGATTTCATCTTTAGCCTACGAAGGCTTCACAACAGTGTAACTTGGAGAGGATAGAGGGTTTTGCAGTTGGCGACCGTAGGCTAAGCAGACAAGACGGGACCAAAGCAAGCAGCCTCAGCCACTCTTGATGGTTCACTCGCACCGTGTTCAGCTGTGCACGGGCATGGGCTTGACCGAAGCATGTTGACAAGATCCCAAAGGCAGATGATACGTTCACTAGGTGGCAACTTGGAATTGGGATGCCTGCGAGTTTCTCTTAACTCATGGTCTCACAGATCTACTTATGATACTTATGCATTAAATACTCTTGGGGGCATCAAACTACAGCCCAATCCATGCACACAGATGCAGGCTCCATAATCCTAGAACGACATTCCTCTCTCCCAAAGCTTCAGCCCTAACACAGGTAGGGATCCGTTCTTGCTGGGAAGATGGGGCCATGCTAATCGGGTAGATCCATGACTTGCGGCAGTCTCCTCAAGAAGAGAGTCTATGCAAGCACTGCTGACATCCTCCGTGCCACGGGGAGGCTGACGGGTAAGACAAAGAAGGCGGAGGGTTGAGGTAACCATGCCCTTAGGGTCCATGTACCTATAATTATAGAGTGTACACATTGGAGGGAATGTACCTCTATAGGAGCCCCTTCAAGGCCTCAAGTATACACTATATAGCATGAACCTGTAGGGACTTTTCCTGTGAGCCCAACACCCACGTGATTTTCAGGCGCTGACCACCCATCTGTCAAAGTCCTGGAAAGCTGCGCACTTTGGGCCGTTCAGGGGAAGAGCCTAGCCATCCGAAGGCCACAACATGAGTTGGGTTTAGGTTCGGGGTTTAGGGGTTAAGCTATCGAGGTGATCTTGAAGCAGGATCGAGAGGAAGTTCTCAGTGCATCACATTACATGTACAGCTTTCTATAAGCGGTCTTTGTTACAATCGGCTTTTTGGGTGGCCATTTAAGGGACTATCGTCTGCGGACTACAACTTAGAGATTATTCGGGATGATAATCAATGACCTTAGAAAATTTCAGACCTCTATCTCAAGAGCAAGATGCGGAACGGTTAGAAGAGAAGCTCGTCGCGCAGCAGAAGGCCTCAGAGGCATGCGCTGAATGCAGGAACCTGATCAAGATACCCTGGTCCTATAGCCCCAAAATATTAGGATCCAAATACAGAGCCCTAATAAAGATCGAAAGTTTATCAATCAGGTTCCTACAAGATACTTCAAAGCCAAGCTTGCATGCCACATGCGCACGGACGACACAACTGCAAATCATGAGATCAACGCAGCCTCAAGGCTTCCAGCATTAGCCAGCCTCTACCTGGGTTTAGGGTTTAAGGTCTAGGATGAGGGTTTACCACTATACCTGGGTTTGTGGCTTCCAACATCTGCATCTGCGACAAGTCCCGAAACCCTATGTTAACCGCAATCCCTAACATCCAAAACCCTAAACCCTAGACCGACAAATCCGGAAACCTTGCCTTGCCACAGCCCTGGCCTTTCCCCGCCCGTTACCCTCACATGCCAATTCTGCATTTGGTCGGTTCGAACGTCGCCATCTTGGGTGGCATGAACTAGCTCGTATTGGATGTGACCATGAGACTATGGCTTGTATCATTTTGGGGGTGAAATGTTGTAGCGGCAAGTTGGACAACCAACGAGAGTGGAAGCAAAACCGTGCAGCCCAAACCACCAGAACCAGTCAATCTGTCGCTTTGACCTGCCCGACCCACCCGTCCGGGCCGACCCCGAAACCCTAAACCCAAAATAAAAGCCTTTGGCCTTGAACAATAAACATAACAAAACCCTCAGCCCCACCCGGAGGCACTCCTCTGCGCTGTCCTCCGGTGAGACAAGTCGAGGTGCCTGTCCATGAAGCCGCGACAGGACATATGGTTTAGCGCTTTAGTGTGCCTCCAGCATCAGAACAACAGAGACAAGACACCTTCATATGCTGTTTGGTGACAAATGTAGACCCGCCTGTCCTTCCATCTGTACAGACACAAGGATGCAATGGATTAGCTTGTTTGCATGTTCCTCTGTCTGTCTGTATGTATGCATGCATGGATGTTGTCTGTCTGTCTGTCTGTCTGCCTGGCTGGCTGGCTGTCTGTCTCTGTATGTATGCATGCATGGACCGTCCGCACGTGCCACGCATGCATGTCTGCATGCATTTCCGTATGTGTACATGTTTTATAAATGCATACATTAATGCAAGATGTTGGTGAATGCAAGCGGTAGGTGTACCTGAGCATGTACCGATCAGTAACGTGTGTCTATGTATTTTCATACATATGCACACACATATCTATGTGTGTTTGTGTGTGTGTGTGTGTGTGTTTGTATGTGACTAGCACATAAGGCTGATATGCTTGTAAGTGTGTATGATCGTAAGGAAGTAAGTAAGTAAGTAAGTAAGTAAGTAAGTAAGTAAGTAAGCAAGCAAGTATGTACGTATGTATGCATGTAAATATGTATGCCTTTTCTTCGTGTAGGTATAAAGATTGGTACTATAAAACAGATTTACAACACATACAATATGACATGTTGGTGGACCTTTACACATACAAGAATAGTTAGAAGTACCTTTCTCACAGATGAACGAACACACATACATCCATAAAGCAAATGTGCATCGTACAGACAAGAAATGCGCACGTCCACATGTTTGTATAACGTGCCCCGAACAAGTCCAAAGGTGCGGCTCGCCCATCGTGGAGAGCAGTACAGCAATCACCATCGATCTTTGCATTCTGTCCCTGCCCTTCATGAGACAAACAAGATGCATCGCGCCGTATTCGCTGCCACTCATGCACCTATACCCACTTCCCAAACCCCACGCCGCCCAAGAACAAGGTATAAAAGAAGTGCGAACAGAAGGATGTGTCTTGAACAGCCACTTATACAAAGCCTTGCCTTCTTTAGTCTTAGCGAATAGCATTGACTGTCAAACCTTTAGCGCAGAGCCCTCACCCTCAAAATACCGCAGACCCGCCTCTGTCCCAAAGCACTCCACTCTTGACGCCGTTAACCCTTCCGAAGCCGCCTCTCCTTGACTCTGCGGGGCCGAGTAACCTGAACGGAGCTCTAGGGTTTAAAGGCTTTAGGAGTTTAGGGTTTAGGGCTTAGGGGGGTCTAGGGTTCAATGGAGCCAAAAAGTATCGGGGTTGTGGGATCTAATAATATGCGGTTGAAGATTTTGGGGCTAAGGGGGTCGGGGTTTACAGGGGGGCAATTACTGGTACATGCAGATCGTATCAACGAACTGGCCTTCTTAAAGCCGACCTTGTCGGAGCACGCTGACCAACGCAAAGGGCAAAGCACGGCAAGACCCAAGACACAAGTCAGCCGAGGTTCGAAAATTTCCTGCGGCAAGCCCTGCAAACATCAAGCATCCAAAAGATCTAAACTAAAAGAACGGAGCCTTATACCCCCACCGCCTAACTTCAAATCCCGGAACCAAAATCCTTGACCAGGAGCCCTGACCCATCAAACCAACCGCAATTCAGACTCGCTTCCGGGTTGCGGACTCCACGGCACCCTAAACTCTAAGACGCCAGTTCATCGTTGCAGTATTTTATTCGCGATACCCTGCTCCATTTTGGTAGCCCTCGGGACGCCCTTCACCCTTTTTTACTCCCAACCCTAAAATCGCAACGCAAATTCAGAGCGCAAAGCCTCCAAGGCTTGGGTGTCCTCGGCTCTCACAAAAAGAGTATGTCTCTCAAGACCTCTCGCCACATTAGCCACAGTTCTGGTTCTGGCGTCGTAAAGGCCCTGGTAGCCGTAAGCCCCAACCCCCATAAACCCTAAGCCGCAAACCCTGAACCTTAAACCTTGAAAGCCTTAAATCTTAAACCTTAAACCATAACCCTAAACCCTAAACTCTAAACCCTAAACCCTAAACCCCAAAACCCTAAACCCGCAACCGGAAGCCCTGGCGAGCCAAGCCTGCTGCCTGATCCGAGCTGGGAGCAGGGTTGTCCCTGAGCTTTCTTAGGGTTCAGGCTTTACTAAACCCCAAACCTTATAGCCCTACCTTAAGAACCCCAAACCTACTTTTTTGTAGGGTCCCTATAAATGCCGTATTAGGGTTTATAATAAGAACCTACAAAAAAAGTGGTTTTGGGTTCTTAGGGTATGGGTTCAAGATGTAGGGTTCAAGGTCGTGAGGCTGTAGCGTTCTAGGGTTTAGGGTTTAGCGATGGGGGCTGGAGCCTTCATGCATAAACCTGCTTGGGGTCTAGGGGCTGGGGTTTAGGGTAGTCTGAAGGAATCGGGTGGCTCTATCATTTTTAAATGTGATCACACGTTTTGAGGGTATCGGAGCATGGTCTAGTTCTTGTTATTATCGTGGCTACAGCTTATAGCTCCGGGCATCAGCTCCGAAGCTATCGTGAAGGACTGGCAGGCATGAACACTTAACTCCAGAAGCACGCTTATTTGCGAACATATCTTAGGTCACAGCAAGAATCCTTTAATAGTTTGGCGTATATTCCTTAATTCAGGTGGGCTCGTCTCGGGAACTCCGACATAGCAGGCCACGGAAACAGATCGTTTGGAGTTTTGGGAAGTACTTTAGATGAAGGTATTTAAAGGGTGCTGACATACCGTCTTCGGAGTCTAGGCACAGGCTTCGCTTAAGAGGGAAAACAATTACCCTGCCCCTTCTGATATCGGATGACTGGGGTTTGCGAGCTTGGAATGATGACTTGGGGTTTGGGGTCTTTCACCGGGAGGCTGCGGTGGATATCGGACTCAAGGCTTCCAGCTGCTTTCTTAGTTTAGGCTCTGATATCTATAGCCACGACTACATGTTCCGAGAGCACACCAGACTGAAAGAACTGGACCGCAACACCCTGAGCCAGTTCTCATCAGCGGACCCACTGTAAACACCACGCCACGAAGCCGCATTGAATTGCTGCCTTAAACTTCCAAAACCTATGTAGGTATTTCATGGGGGCCCTACAAAACGTAGGTTCTGGTAAGTTAAAGTACCTCTGCTGACAGCAACCTATAAGCACTGAAGCTTCCCTGAATACGCAGACTCGATCTCCAAAACCCCAAACGTACAATCCATACCTGAAGCCCTGCTCCAACCGTGAACCCTTGATCCCTAAACCCTGCACGCCCGACGCAAACCGTGTAAACCCACGCCCTACAAAGGCAAAGGCAAAACCGGCAAGCTGTAAAGCTTCAGCTCAAGTCTCATGTCTGTCCGCGCCCGCTTGGCTGCACTTGGCTCCTCCTCGTCCGCCTTCGAGAGGCACAGCTCCGGGCTGAGCTCGGTTCTGGGGCTTTGCGCGGAGAGGGGTGCCGAAAAACAGAATTCTTGAACAGTGTAGATGCCTTTACTATATAAACAGTTCCGAATGCTTTACTTAGGACTTATTGGTATACGTGATATCAGTTTTATAATTATACTTCAAACATACCACGCAACCCTGTTCCCGATCATATTGTAGACATCTGGAGGGCCTCACTCAACCCAGGATATTTGGCTTCAGCGCGGGGGTACCGACTCAGGGTTTAGAGTTTAGGGGAGTTATGGGGTAAGGGTTTAGGGTTTAGGGAGGAAGGGTTTAGGCTTTAGGGGAGTTCTGAGGTTAGGGGTTAGGGTTTAGAGAGTTAGGGCTTGGGCTTTAGGGGGGTTCTGGGGTTAGGGTTTAGGTTTAGGAGTTCGGGTTTAGGGTTTAGGGGAGTTCTGAGGTGTTGCTCTTTTCTTGACTGCCCTCAGCACCGGCTGCTCTCAAACCAGATCCAACCCCCACTTTCAACTTCACTTCTCCATTTGGAACTGGTCTCCTTGGCCTGATCCTTCTGACGTCTTTGTAGCTTAAAACTGAGCAAACCGTGTTTCCTTTAAAACCTAAGCACCCACCCCACCCCTCCCCCCCGGAGTTGAAACCCGATGATGCCCAGCCGTATGTCGGGCCTTCGCTCGGGCGGCTGAGGGTTGGTATGAATTAGTAGTACAGGGTGTTTGTTGGGGCAGCACCCGCCCTCGAAAGCGTGAAGAAGGGATTTAGTCAATAGGATATAACTATAAATTATAAGTACGGTCCAAAATAGGATCATCTTAGGCCATGTGTGAATGTGTGTCGATACGTGTATTAGAGTTCAGGTCTATAATCTACACCAGAAACCACATAGACCCTCAACCCTAAACCCAAACTCCAAAACCCTAAACGCCTAACCCCGAATACTGAACCGCCAAAACCCTAAGATCCCTGAACCTTAAACCCGAAGTCCCTTGCCCACCTCCATGCAGAGGGCGCCCAAAACTTCAGCGGCCCAGGGTCCATGGGCCCACGAGCATGCGCATGGCACCAAGGCCTACACCCTACCAAAACCTACTTTTTCGCAAATAACATAAGGGCTGAGAACAAGAGCCCACAAAAAAAGTCGGTTCTGGTAGCCTAAGGTACACCCTACCTAGTTGAAGTTGAGCGTCGAGGGTTTAGAGATTATGATTAGGTGGAATCCTCGGCTTGCCGGCAGCTTTCATCGGGGGATCAATTTGCTTGCCGGACTAGGGTGCACAGCTGTGCTATCACGTCTGGCTGGGGTCAGGGTGTGATCTTTGGGCGAAGCATTGTAGGGCTGTCTAGGCTTAGATGTTAGAGCTTGTTCTGTTGGGTTTAAGTTCAAGGGCCTATTGCTATGTTTGCATGAGAGCGCAATGCCTCGAACACCCAAGCTACAATGTCTGCTTTTTTATGACTCGACCCACTGCTCCGTTCAGAAGCCGATTGCAATTTCAAGCTTCTGCTGTTTCGGGCCGGTATGAGTATCAGGACGATGGTGATTGTGGTGCCTTTAGGCGTTCTTTGGTGAACGTGTGCGGCCACTGAAGCTAGCACAAGCGAGCGGCGTGTAGAAGAATCGCATCTCAAGCAGCCTGAGGTGTAAAGGAGCCCTAATATTTAGAATAGGGTTTTGGGGGCTCCTTATTATAATTATAGTATAATGTAACCCAAAGCCTATTTTAATTGTTGAGGAACCTGTATTTTTGGGAATGAAGGAACCCTAAACCCTCAACCTTAAACCCTAAGCCGTGCTCGAGGACCAGCAGTTACATGCAGGCGGAACCGAAGACGGTAGCCAAAGCAAGGCTGAGCAGAGACGCCAGAAAACGGAAGCGAAATGTTCACGACAACGGACTATAAATATCTGTAGCTGGGATTCTAAACCACAAACCGAATTGAAAGCACAAATTCTCTGTCAGCACTAACACCTCTATGGCCTTTCGACTCTATACAAGCCCAAACCCTATGACCCTGCAGCCAAAAACGCTGCAAACCCTACATCCTCAGCCCTATGCACCCTAAACGCTCTGAATCCTCAAAGCCAAACGCAAAGAATCTGAGAGCTCGCCGAGCCGGCTGGTCACCCCGCCTGGGCCAAGCGAAGGATTCCATGGTTTACCTATAGTCTCCATTGTAGTCCTTTTTTGGTTTAACCAATTATACATTAAGGATGTTATAAGGTATCCCCAAAAAGGGACTACAATGGAGACTATAGGTAATTCATGTTTGGAGGAAGATAGTCCGGCACGAACATATAGTAGAAGCCAGAAAGTTGGAACATCATAGTCCTCCTTAAGGTAAAGCATAAGGAATCCTAGCACAAACCAGGCGGCGATGTTGGTGTCTAACGGGTTTGGTTTGGGAACATCTTGAGAATCTGTGTAAGGTTTACAGGGTTGTCGGGTTTTGGGATTTGTTTGCCTGGGTGTTGCTCCCACACGGTTTAAGGTTTAAGTCCAGAAGGCCTTTAGGTTGAGGGGTTGAGGGTTGAGGGCTTTAAGGTTTAGGTCCGTGATCAGGGCTTGACACTTCTGGCACAAGCTCTACTGACGCGACACGCAACCCGGGACAGCAGTACTCTGCAGCCCATGCGCTCCTTCCTGGCCTCAGCGCCCCATGTACCAACATAACGACCGTATACTTACCCCCGAAAGTACCTGAAAAGGAACCCCTTTTAGGCCAGAGCATGTGATGCAAAACATTGTAAGAGACCTGGACCTGGAAGCACCATGAACCCTTAAGAAAGCTCATGCAAGTTGACGGACCCCGAGGGTGTGCATCATGGGTTTTGGCACCGTGCCCGCCACAAGAACGACCGTGTGCCAAGCACGATGATCTTGCAAACCCTAACCCTAAATCTCCTTTATAAACCCTAAAGCTACCCCCCTCAACCCTACACCCCTGAACCCTAAACCGGCAACCCAAACCGCCTTGGCCCTAAATCCTAAACCTCCCTAAACCCTGTAGCGGAAGCAGAGGCACAGGATGACGTCTACTTCTGTTGAGGCTGGCTACACCCCCATAAGATCTAAACTCAACACCCTGAAGTGATTCGGGATGACGGGATGAGGCTATTCCGTAATGTAGGGGCCTTAATAATTAGAATAGGGTTTTGGGGCCCATTATACTATAACTATGATAAGGAACCCCCCAAAATAATGTAGGTCATTATTGAGGCCCCTACAGTAGTAGAATGCTTGGCTTTGTTTCAGACCGCGTGGCTTTCACCTTCGATTTTGAGACACCGCCTTCCTTCATGTCGGGCTCTTCCTTTAAAACGGGGGCTGGGATTTGGGGCTTATGTTGTAGAGGGGTAGTAGATTGAAAGTTGGTGAGCTTTCGGAACCTGAGATTGGGACTAAGACTGTGGGTAGTAAAACCCGTCCATTTCTTCTCGTAGTGGGTTCAGGGTTTAGGGCGGTGTTACACCCGACTGGCCCAAGCACGAGACCCCTGAAGCCACTATTGCTGCAGCCAGCTGGCTGGAACACCGAAAAGGTGCAAACGACCGCCACTGCCGCGAAGTAGAGCTCACACCTAGGCGCCACAAAACTGTGAAAGCTCCGAGTGACTTCCATGACAGGCTTGCACTCGCTCATGGGCTTAAGCAAGAAATTGACGAGCCGCTGTACTAGCAGATTCTGAGGCGCTTGGAGGATCATGGGACTCAGTAACCAAGGTTTGAAGTTAAGGTAGCTAGAGTCATAGCTACTCATAACCCCCCATGAGAGTACTTAAAACCCGTACTTACCAAGTTCCTTGATTCTCCAAGCACGAGTAACCTGCCGCCCCTAATGTAGTGGCGGGAGTCATAGAAGCGGCTGAAATGCTTTCCTCCCACGTACTGACTCTCGAGGCCCAGATGCGGCCAATGTAATAGAACTTAATGCGGTCGCACAGATGGCGTGCAAATAAAGGGACGAAAGATGCACTTCACCACAGCGGGAGTTAGGGGAACCCCAGTGTTAAGCCCCCATACCCAAATACCTAACCCAATAACAAAACAGAAAAGTGCAACCTGAATCCTCAAAACTCAATTAAGCACCACAACAAATTCAATTACAGCCCCCTAGACCCTGAATCCCTAAGCCCCAAAACCTAAACCCTGAACTCGACCCTAAACCCCAAAAGCTCTAAGCGCTTGGCTCGACCGGGCACCTGAAACCAGCATTGGTGCCGTCTTTTTGTCTGCTGGCGGGATGGAATTTGACGACACACCTCGTCGTGTTAACGACGTGCGTATGACGACCAAAAGGGTCCACTAAGGAGTATACCAACCTGAAGATTCAAAGGATTCGGTGCCAGGGTTGAGGTTTCGGGGTTCGGGCTTAGGGGCTACCATGTTCAGCCCAAAGAGATGGACCCTTTGGGTACAGGAAGCAGTCGTCCAATCAGTGATGATGTTGAGTGGATCCGGTTCATCGGCCCGGCATGCAGTAAGACATGCTTGGGTTGAGGTTTGAAATGGAGGGTGTCGGGGCAGTTCTTAGGGCTTAGACTTTTCGGATCAGGGGTAACGAGTGACGGGGACGGGATCCGGCGATAAGGATCTAGCTTAGGGCTAAAAGGCTTAGCCTTACAGGAACAAGGAGTCCTTGACAGCAGATCCCTTAAACAGCGTCTCTTACCATCTGTTTGCTTGGAGGCTTAGCAAACAACTGCCGAGTTTCCCTAAACCCTAAATCCCAAACCCCAAACCCGGTTTGGGAATCGAAGCCGTGACCATGCTGACTAACCAGTAGCCTTAAAGTGGACTGGACTGTTGTGGGGCAGGGTTCTGAAAAGAAGCGACATATGATTCAGGTGTCTTCATGATTCTTGGTTTTGCTATTTCGGGTGCATCTGCTGAAACTCCCGTACACCCAACACCAATTCCGGCAACGAAAAGGCGGTAGATAAGAATGCACATGGCGGCTCGTGTCTAAAGGCTGTGTCTCATCTAAGCCAGAGAAGCCACCGGCTCTTCTGCTTGGGTCTGTGGCAACAGCTGTTGAGCTTTGGTGGAGTTGTTAATTACCGGGGACTCAGCCTAGCTTGGCATGACAAACATGGGGGCCTTAATAAATAGAATAAGGTTTTGGTGTATATTATACTACAATAATTATGATAGGGAACCCCCAGAACAGTATAGGTAATTATCAGGGCCCCTATGTTCGTCTCATATCTATGCTCACAACAACCCGGCTAGAGCTTGATTAGGGCTGAGGTGTGAGGTAGACGGTATAGAGTTGAAGGTTTAGGGAAAGCATCGAATTTCATAGTGTCTTGCCAAAAAAGCCACCACGTGCAAAAGCGAAGTCGATTGCCTCCGCGTTCGTCGACAGGACGGGATGTAAACTTCAACACTTCTGCGTGGGCGTTGGGCTCAAGTTTTGGAAATCATAAGGGTGAGCTTATCAGCTTACGCTTAAGGGGAGGGCAGCCGTCCCAAACACGTTATCTTGACAGCGAAACCCACCTCTTGCATCAGGCATGACATACAGCACGACATGCAACACTGGCCATAGCTTACACTAGAATCCCAAACCCTCACATCAGTAGCCACTCTAGCGCCCTCACCGATCAACCCTGAACTCAAGAAGACCTAACAACATTGACGTTGAAGCTTCAACTCCGAGGCAGGCCTCCAAGTCTGCTTTTAATCTGTTTGAGGTTTTCAGGGTTTGGGGCTTCGGGGCGAGACCAATTTCGGCTGTGAGCTGAATTCCATCAGAATGCATTAGACAATGTGGAATGCTTCGAAGATGCTGCTCAAGGCAGGAAGTGCTGCTGCACTTGCAGTTCCCTCTGCGCAAATGCAAGCTCGAAGTGGCAGCAAGTGTGCATGTGCAACGCCACAGAAATCCTCCGGTCTCTATCCAATGTACGCAGGGCTGCAGCAATGTAGATCCTTCAGCCTCAACTTCTACAAGTGCCTGAAGGATAGACTTTGTGGGGCGTCGTGTGAATTCGTGTGCTGACGCGATTTGGTTCAACGCCTAGGTTGAGAGACCGCTTCAGACCTGGACTGATCGAGAGAGTAGGAATCGGCTTCAGCGTTGAAACACTGCGTTGCATGTAGTAGGGTTTAGGGTTTAGCGCATGCATTCGGCCGTTGGCGTTCAAGGCAGCTCTGCAACACGGGGTGGACACGGAAGATGTGCCACTGGTAGGTTTTTCGGAGGTTCCGGAAACAAGGCACATATGGACCACGGTGCGAACAGGATTCTGAGAGCTTGAGGGGTAACAAGCAGAAGTCCCAATAGTTTTCAGGAACCTCCCAGATGTCTTGGCGGGTGCTTCCCAAACATCCCCTGGCTATGACCCATTTTGTGAAACGGCTGTTGCCTTTGTCTCGGCCATCCAGGCACGAGAATCACCTCTTGCAGGGCCTTGGCAACGAAACGCTCTTGGTGCCCTTAGTAGGATATTAATTCGGGTTATCGTACTTGTAACTCCATAAAGTTACTACTTACTAAAGTCCCCCGGTCTTCCAAGTCACGACAAGCACAACACGAAGTGGATCCAGGGTCCACAGGCTTTGGGCCAAGGTTGCTATATCTCAGGGAAGAAGCGGAAGAAGGCTCTACGCAAACAACTTTGGGGGACAAGTTTACTTTATGTGCACATCACCGTTTATCCTCCCACTTGGAGGTAAGAGACACGTCTCTCTATCTTCGTTTGGGGGTGACTCCTGTTTGGGGGTTTAAGGTTACTGTGCCTCTTCAGTGCATTGTTTTCGCCGCTGACACTCCTTTCGGCCCCAGATCCGAGCATCGTAAGGCACTTAGACAACATGGGTACCTGTCAACACGGGATAGTGCAAAGCAGCGGCACTTGGAACTTATAAATTTCAATCTTGTGTAAACTTGGATTCTAATCCTGAAGAAATACCTTTATGAGCCTTATACTTAAACCACGACAAGAATTCTAGCCGCTCCAGGAACACAAAAAAACAACACCTGTTCAGGGCTCCTCACTATGATAGGTCTTTAGGGTCCAGGTACGCAACAGTGCCCAGCGAAGTATCCTAAACCCTAAATCCTAAAACAACCAAGGGAGCTTCAGGCCAGGCGGCTGTGCGCTTGGCGCGACGCTCCTGGAGCAGGCACGATCCGAAATCCAAAACCACCTAAAACTAGTTTGGGTTTAGGTTTTAGGGCTTACTGTAGTGTAGGGACCAGAAACCGTTAAACACCAACTCGCATTGTGACATGTTGCTTTGAACACCAGCTCGCTTTTCAAGTGGCGTTTTGAAGAACTGGCGCTTCAAGACTATCATAGTTACAATCCGTGCGAGTGTGGACTCGAGGCTTAGGAAAAGAGGCTGAAAGGAAAGAGGCTTAGGGCTTGAGCTCTGTAGGGTGTAGGGCAGGTGTCGGGAATGCCATCTAGGATTGACGTTAAATGCCTCGAATGTGCGCCTGTCGCAGGTTCGGGCTTATGTATATAGGAGGTCTTTCTCATTCGGAGTGGGTTTAGGGTTTGGGGCTGTCTCAAGATCAACCTCAAACCCTAAAGAACTCAAACCTGAAACCCCCAAATGCAGGAGCGTAGGGTCTGGGACCAAGAATTCATGGTTTCGGGGTCCTGGGGCCTGATTCTGGGGCTGAGGGGTCTATGGTTGAGGGCTGTCTTGAGCCGGCTGGTGCAGGGTTTAGGGCCAAGGTCTTGGGGTCAGGGTTGAGGGTGTAGGGTATGGGGCTCAGGGCTTAGAATCATGGGGCCAAGAAACAACAAGTGCAATCAAGATTGGGGGGCGAGCCAAACGCAAGAGTCACGAATGCAACCTGCTAACTTGTGGGTTGCAGGGCTTCGGGTCTTTATCATTCTGGGTAGTTCTCGAAATTAGTGTGCCCTCTGCCACACCTTATAGGGAGGACCCCAGAATGAACCCTAATTTGGAGAACTGCCCTTATAGGGTCCAGGATTTTGGCTTCAGGGTCAGGGCCACAAGTATGGTTAGCCTGCCTGCAATATGCACAAGCCGTGGCGATTAAAACATGAGCTTCAACTCTAAACCCTCAGACCCTCTACCTAAACGCCAGCTTTCGGTTTAGGGTTTAGGGTTTAGGGTGCTCTACATCCCAAAGCTGAATCCCAAATGAAATTATGAGCGATGTGACAGGCTCAGGGTGTCGTTCAGAAGAGCTTCCGTATGGATCCAAGCATCATCTGCATGGCTTTACGAGCTGTGACCGACTTCGGGCTGCCGGGCTGACCATCAAGTTGCCATAACCCTAAACCCTAAATAAATCCCCAAAAAACCCCAAAACAAGACATACGGAGATTTTGCGATGAAGCCCCGGAAGCGGCTCCAAAGGCAAAAAGCTGCCATAAATGCCTGAAATCACGCCCATGCCACCCTAAACCCTCAACCCTAAACCCACCGTACGTACGCCCTTATATGGATCCTTATACAGTAATCCTTAACCCAGACCCTCCCGGCGCCTGCACTCAAAGGATGTATGTCCCGCCGCCTATGTTTACGTCATCCATGGTGCCCATGCCACCGGTTTTGGTCCGATTCCTGGGCGATTACGGACGTCCGTACGGACTAGGGTTCAGGATGTAGAGCTATACGGGAGTTTCCGAAATGAGGGGTCCCCATATGTAGGGGTCCTTATAATAAGGACCCTACTATTTAGGGTACTATATTCGGGTCCCCTATTTTCGGAAACCTCCAAACAGGCTTGTGGGGTTTTGGGAGTAGGATCCGGGAAGGTCCCAACTTCCAGGCCCGAAGACTATGTGTGGGCAACTGAGGCACTTAAAGGGGCTTATGGTCACTATAAGTCCAAACCTCAAATCCCAGACTCTCATGTGCCGGCATGAAGGAAGTTGAAAAAACTAAGGCTGGCGAAATCGATGGCCCACTCCCGCAAGCGAGGGATGCTGAACATCAACACAACAACCCACCAATCGAGACCCGTCCACAGGGCTTTGTAACGTAGGGAGTGCCGTTCGCAAGTGTCGTCGCGAGTCGAAGCCAAACACCCCTCGCCCCCCAACCGCACCGTCAAACCTCCGAGGCCCTTAACCCTGCATGAAGCTCAGACTGTGTACCCAGTGTACCCCCAGCTTCGAAACTGCGAAAACAAAGCCGTAAAACCGATCTGGCTCAAACCCCATACCGCATTAGAAGGGCCTCGACAAAAAGCATGAATGTTCGGGGTATACTTGCAGACAGTCAATCAAGCAAGGTCCCTCTCCGTGCACATCAGGTGTCAGTGCCGTTCGATGCAGAAACCTGGTCCAGTGTGACTGGGCTTTTGCTCACGAAGTTATCGTTGCCAGAAGCATCGGAGAGGTTAATGGGTAGTTCTCTAAACTAGGCTCCCTTTTTGGGTCCCCAATATAGTACGGCACCCTTATAAAAAGGACCCTGAAAGGGACCCTAATTTAGAAAACTACCCTAATGGTGAAAGGCAAGCTTTCATGATGATCGTGGCGTTTTTACTGACGTCGTCAGCTAGAGCCAGAATGACTCGCTTGTCCGAGTACATAGTCGTAGTACGACAGACCGATTATACTTTGTAACATCCTATACCAAAAAGACCTAAACCGACACTACGGGGAGATTCTTACTTCTTAGACATCGACTTAATGAGCCTGGACAGAATTCAACTTTCAGTTCTACGGGGGATCGCATGACCCCAGACAACTTGAAACTGTCAGTTTCCGCTGCCAGGACTGCTGCCAAAACCCTACCACCCTCGACCCCAACCTCTAGACCCCCAAACACCAAACCCTGAAGACTCACCCTAAACCCTAAACCCAAAACCCTGAATCCTAAACCCTAAACCCCAAACCCTAAACCCTAAACCACCCATAAATTTAACCCTACGGCCCCGACAAAACCTTTGACTCGTGTCTTCGGCTTCAGTGGCTTATATTTATATATGAGGTTTAAGGTTATAGGGCTTATAATAATGGGGATTATGGGGTTCTTTCTGTTTGTTTGTAGGGTTTACAATCCTTGGTCCGCGTAAGGCTTGTAGAATTCCAAGCTGCTGTGATGTAGGCTTCATTTAGGGTGTACGGAATTAGGCGTTTGTGGGGTTAGTGGTCATGCTTGTCGAATCTATAAGAAGTATGGTGGAGTGGCGTATATGCCTGGGTTAGAACCGAAACTGAACAGACAACCGCAAAGACTTGAGATCGGAGTTCTGTACCTCTGCAGGTGAGGTTTCTTGTGGTCTGAGTCTGAGGACACATCTGGTAGGTCCCTGGAGTTCACTTTGTCCTCGGGTCCAGGGTTCGGTACTAAGATGCTTCCCAGGAGCATTTGTGCGGCCTGTGAGGCTCGTCTCTTTCTGCCGGACTCCTGCAGCAAACAAAACGTAAGACTGTCCATAGTCTCCACACTGTAGTTCGTATTGTTAGGGGTCCTACAATCCACAGCAATTGAACCAAAAAAAGACAGTACCACTCAAACGATGTATGCTTGCTGGTCCAACCCTTCATCGAGCTTAGGCACTTCGAACCCAAACTCGGCAGCACACATCCACGCATGTGTGTGTGTACGCCTCCATACAAGCATGTGCATGTTTGGCTGTAATTGCACAGGTAGGCGAGCGACGCACGACTAACTCATGCATGCTTGAGTGCATCTATCCATCTGACTATCTCTCAAGCTATCAACTGATCTACAAACATCTGCTTGTGGTTCCGTGTCCATTGATTGTTCATCCGTTTGTAACTGAACTGCGCATGTAACTCTAGTCATGCGTGTGCACGAATCTCCGCACATGCATGCATGCATGCATACATACATACATTCACATACATTCACATACATTCACATACATTCACATACATTCACATACATTCACATACATTCACATACATTCACATACATACATACATACATACATACATACATACATATCCATTTAAAGCCTGATAGAATCTTAGCCAGATAGAGGTAGAAGCTTAAGCATCCGTGGGTTTGGTCCAGCCCATATGCAGAGACGACCAGCTCGTCAAACAGCGACGTCAATAGACAGGTTTGATACTTGGGGGCTGGGTAGGTAACCGTAAACCTTGGGGGGCTTATATAATCTTACTATAACTTTTAACAGTCTCGAACGGTTAAGGTTTTTTGGGATAAGGCATTGAGCCCCTACGACTTCAACCTGGAAGAACGATGTTGACTGCAGTCTTGGTGTTTTTGTGTCACTAGAATCATTCTGTAAAAGCCCCGAAAGGCCCTCATCCCTAAACCACCAGGCCCGACACCCTAAACCCTAAAGCTCGAAACCCAAAGGCCCGAAACCACGAACAGGCTCACCCCTTTGGGTCCCTCGGGTTTGGGCATGAAACCTGCCACGTAGCCGGGTCTGAATGGGAGCAAGTTTTTCAAGAAGGAGTCCCAACAAATCGGCGAACCTGATATTAAGGCCGTAAACCCTTAAGGCTCAGACTAGCCCAGAAGCCTTACGTAGTACGGTTTTTTGTGCCCAAAGCCTCAACCTGTGAGCTCTTAGAGCCGGAACCCTGAAACCGAAACCCCAAACCTTTTTGTTCTTCAGCGGTGGCCTCGGTGCCGGGATGGCTCATGTCAAGATGCAATATGCCACGATCACCATGTTTTTGTTGGCCCTCCCAGCTCGTCCTGCTTGCGTTCGGCACAACAGAAGAGCAGCACCCGCAATTCGAAACGTGCGTCGCTACTCAGAACGGACTGAACATCAAGCCGATGTATGAAGTCACATCCGTTACACTCGTGAAGCTCTTCAAAGCCGAAGAGGCTCACCAAGAAGCTGTGACAAACCGGGATAAGCTGAAATGGCTGCGCGTGTTTCCAGAGCGATCGCTCATGGGGACCCGCTTGATGCGGGACGTCGTCGCACATTTGCAAGCCTCCTAATTGCAGGTCACGAAACGTTTGCAATTTTGCGCAGCCGCTCTTCAGAGGGTTAGGGGCCACTTGGAGCGAAGAAGCTTTTGGAAACGCCGAGAGCTAGAGGGCAAAGCGAACAAGGCCCATGAGATGAGTTCCAAAGAGGCTTGGGAGTGTTGCACTTACAGTCGGACGCTCTCTTTTTGGAGTTCAGCTGCTTGCCCCTTTCTGCAGGCTCACGAAGCATCCAATAGAAAAAGAGACCCCTAAACCCTAAACCCCCTCCACGCCTTGAGCTTCAAGGTTTAGAGTTAAGGGTTTAGTGCTTTGTAAAGGTCTGGGGCCGGGGGTTTCGTGTTTAGGGGTTTAGGGTTTAGGGTTCAGGGTTTTAGGGTTTAGGGTTTAGGATTTGGGGTTAAAGCTTTAGTAGGTTTAGGATTCAGGGTTTAGGGTTTAGGGTTTAGGGTTTGGGGGTTACAGCTTTAGTAGGTTATCTGCGCTGCTGCGAGTAGCATTTTTGTTTGCCAGAACACCCACAACCTCCAACCCTAAACTGCGTCATAGTTGTCGAAACCTCAAACCCTAAACTAGGCCATACTCGGCCCTAAACTCAAAGCCCGAAACCCTATACTCAAGACCCTAAACCCTAAACCCTAAACCCTAAACCCTAAACCCTAAACCCTAAACCCTAAACCCTAACCCTAAACCCTAACCCTAAGCCGTAAACATTGGCCAAGGAAAGTGGAGGTCTTCCCCCTTCTCGGCTACAACTTGGACGAGGCTTCCGGGGACTTGCGCTACACTGTATCTTACTCCCTAAGGGTTAGGGTTCAGGGTTTAGGGTTTAGGGGTTTAAGGTTTAGGGTTTAGGGTTTAGGGTTTAGGGTTTAGGACCCTAAACCCCTAAACCCCTAAACTTTAAACCCTCAAGCCCATTCCTTAAACCCTAAACCCTAAACCCTCTCCATCAGATCTGTGGGCTTTGGGGCTTTGGGTTTATAGCCTAGGGATGTGCAAGGTTTAGGTTTAGGGTTGAGGGCTTTGGGGTGTAGAGTCTTTAGGGGTTTAGGGTGTAGGGCTTCATGCACGCCCCTGATTCATAGACTGCCTTTCTTGAAGAGCCAAGTATCGCGCAGTATTCCATGATAGTAGCCCTAAACCCTAAACCCTAAACCCTAAACCCTAAACCCTAAACCCTAAACCGTAAACCGTAAACCGTAACGACCAAGACCCTAAATCCACCCAACATAAACACCTACTTCCCCTGTTTAAGAAATCTTCCTCAGATTATGGAAGGATTCTCAAACCCTAAACTCTGAACCCTAAATCACCTAACCCCCTAAAACTCTGCCTTAACCCTGAGCATCAAAATAGCCCAAAAGCCTTATATAACGGGGTCTTTGGGCCCAAAAGCCTTAAAAGATGAGTCCCTGAGGGTAAACCCTACACCCTATACCCTAAAGCCCGAAACCCCTAAACCCCTAAACCCCTAAACTCCTAAACCCCTAAACCCCTAAACCCCTAAACCCCTAAACCCCTAAACCCTAAACCCCAAAGATTGCATTCTTCAAAGGGTTTGGTCCAAGCTGAAACTAGAAGCAACACCGTACTCGAAACGCCCCCAAAAATTTCGGTTTAGGGTTTTAGGGTTTAGGGGTTTATAGGGGTTTAGGGGTTTAGGGTTTAGGGGTTAGGGGTGTGGGGTTTAGGGGTTTAGGGGTTTAGGGGTTTAGGGGTTTAGGGTTTAGGGTTTAGGGGTTTAGGGTTTAGGATCCGTCTTAGGGTTCCTTTACAGAGTCCGACAGGGGTTGTTTCAAGGGTTTCGCATAGGGGCCCTAATAATTATAGTAGGGTTTGGGGGCATAGCGTCTTAGGGTTTCGCATCTTAGGGTTTAGGGTTTTGGGTTTAGGATCTTGGGTTTAGGGCTCAGGATCTGGGAATCTTAAAGTTCAATCTGTAGAGTTTAGGGTTTGGGTTTAGGATTTAAGGCCTAGGGTTTGGGGTTTAGGGTTTAGGATCTATGCGTTTGAGGCTTGGGGTTTATGAGATTCGAGTCGAGGGATACAGGGGCGGGACTTTATGGAGTAGGGTTGAGAATTTTTGGTTTAGGGATTGGGGCTCAGGGGGTTTAGGAGCTAGGGGCTTAGAGTTGATACGCACCTGCGAGGAGTCTTAATCCGAAGGATCAGACTTCAAACCTGTAGGCCTACATCCTGAAGCTTGAAGCGATGAGCGCTTTCAGGGCTTAGGGGGTTTGGGGTTCAGGGTTTAGGTTAAACCCTAAACCCTGAACCAAATAAGCCCTAAGCCCTAAACCCTAAACCCTAAACCAAACAAGCCCTAAACCCTAACCCAAGAAGCCCTAAGCCCTAAACCCTAAACCCTAAACCAAATAAGCCCTGAGCCCTAAACCCTAAGCCCTAAACCCTAAACCAAATAAGCCACGAAAACCGCTCCTGGACCACAGCGGCTTCGACCTCCCAGCAAAGAACCCTACCCTCCGAAACCCCCGACTCGAGAGGATCGCCACAAAGGCACCCAGTTGAACAGGCACAAAAAAATAGCTACAGATAGAACTATATATAGGTGTAGCTAAAGATTGTGCCATAGATATAGCTATAGGAGCTATAGGTACTACCGATATAACTATAGAAAAGATTATCGCCACCGATATGGGTATGACCAAACTTGAACCCTAAACCCGAAACCCTAAACCCTAAACCCCAAACCCTAAACCCCAAACCCTAAACCCTAAACCCTAAACCCTAAACCCTCCCCGCCTCGCCCCAGCCCTGGAAGTTCTTCACGCGGCCGTGGCAGTCGCTCGAGATCAAGCAGCAGAGGTCTCCCTCGTAGCGAGTGCCGACCTTTTTGTGGGTGGGTTTAGGGTTTAGGGTTTAGGGTTTAGGGTTTAGGGTTTAGGGATTAGGGTTTCGGGTTTAGGGTTTAGGGTTTAGGTGGGGCTTATGGCTTTTTCAGCTTAATATAGGGGCCGAAATAATTACCTATACAATTGGGGGGGGCACTCAGAGAAGTACACACAGACGGTAACACGCTGAACTGTCAAACGCTTCGTCAAACAACACTCCCCCATGCATTCACGACCTTATAGGGACAGGAAACCCAACACGACTCGACGTGAAACATATGCGAACCTGAATGGGGCCTGTATGGCCTATGTACTAGCATGCGGGTTTTGGAATACATCATACTTCGGGTACTCCGGTGTCATACAGAACTTCTAGGTACTCAAGGCCGAACCCGAAACCGTACATTCCAAACCTTAAACTTTGAACCTCAACGAGTAATTTGAGGCCCTTAGTAATTAGAATAGGGTTTTGGGGCCCTTTTTCAATAATTACAATAAGGAGCCCCCCAAAATAGTATTTAAGGCCCCTAAACCCTAAACCCTAAACCCTAAACCCTAAACCCTAAACCCTAAACCCTAAACCCTTACCTCAAGTACGCAGGGACCTGGACCCACTCCACCGGGTTGTTGGCGTCCTCCGCATTTCTGACAGGCGTCCACATCTCGTACTTCCTGCGAGACGATCCATCTTTCGGGTTGTAGGTTGGGGCTTTCGGATTTAGGGTTTAGGGTTGTAGGGTTGTAGGTTGGGGCTTTCGGGTTTAGGGTTTAGGGTTTAGGGTTTAGGGTTTAGGTTGGGGCTTTCGGGTTTAGGGTTTAGGATTCGGGGTTTGGGTTTAGGGCAACCTGGGCAGAAGGCATTGCACACCAAATGCGGGAAGATAAATCTTACCACATCCAACGCAAGCTATACCATGGACTTGGTCTTCGGGTCTTTGGATCTTGCGGATCGGTGTTTCGGGCTGGGGTGCGGGATCCAGGGCTGGTGAATGCTGGATTTCCTTGATTCGAAGGAGATTCAACGGACAACGAAGCTGACTTACAACATGCAAAGGCTGCACAAAACCTACCTGCAGGACTCTGTAAGAAACCTTTCGCAAAAACTATACTATACACCTCTCGACTCGAAACTTCACAGTTTAATACACAAACCAAAGCACCGCACTCGCAGGGTCTTCTGTCTGGTCGGGGAATGGATCCCTATGATAGTTTGTTAAGGTCCCTTATGGTAGTCCCTATAACCCATTCCCCCATTCCCTACTAAGTACCAGACAGCTGCTAAGCCCTAAACCCTAAACCTTAAACCCTAAACCCTAAACCCTAAACCTTAAACCCTAAACCCTGAACCCTAAACTGTAAACCCTAAACCTTAAACCCTAAACCCTAAACCCAGACAGTCTTCAAAAGCCGAGGAGCTTCTGCCCACCAGGAATGGCAGGATCTTTACTGCGGCCGTCTGGACACACCTGGCAGGAATGCATCTGAAGCTAAGAAACCACAAACGTCGGTTCAGGGTTGAGGGTGTAGGGGTTAGGGTTTAGGGGTTTAGGGTTTAGGAGTTTAGGGTTTGGGGTTGAGGGTTTGGGGTTTAGGGTTTGGGGTTTAGGGTTCAGGGTTTAGGGATTTTTGAACCGACCCCTTTTTCCCTCTACTCCGCTCTATGGAAATGGGTTTAGGGTCTAGGGTTTGGAAGCTGCGAACCTGAGTGATTAGACTTTTTCTCGGGGAAACTCGTACTCTCGGGCATCGTAGCAGCTGTCCGTGTGCGTTGCGTGTGCTGAGGATTGCGTGTGCTGAGAGACCTAAACCCTAGACCCTACCTTTTAGAGTCGCAGGCTTTGACGTACTGTTCTTGGTGCGCCTGCCAAATCCCAAAACAAAAAAACAAATGCCCCCGGTGCCGCGCCAGTGATTATTTAGAGTTCAAGGTCAGGAGAGGCATCCCAGCAGTCGCACTTTCCGAACCAGCTGCAGCCAATCCATGCCCACAATCGAACGCCGAGCTTAAGCGTGAAAATAGATTCCATGTTACCATGCTTCGAAGCCCAGCACTGGCCCTGCACCTCAAAGCCGAAGAGCATTCATGTTACACTCATGAATCTCGGCAGGGACCCTGGTTCGGGCGTAAGCCCCAAAATCTGCCCTAAACCCTAAACCCTAGACCCTAAACCCCAAACCCTGGACCCTAAACCTTAAAACCCTGGACCCTAAACTCTAAACCCCCTGCAGCCTTCTTGTAGTCGCAGAGCTTCTTCCCCTCGCAGGTCAGGATTTTGGGAATACAGTAGGGGCCTTTTTTGGTTTGGGTTTTTGGGGTATGTTATACTATAAATAAGGAACCCCCACAATAGTATAGGTAATGTTGAAGACCCCGATATTACAGTTGGAAGGTCTAAGGCTCCTGCGGCCATTCGTAGGGTGTAAAGGTTGTGGGGGTTTGAGATTATAGGGTTTAGTGGCTTGGGGTTTAGGGTTTAGGGTTTAGGGTGGAGGAGTTAGGGTTCAGGGTCTGGTTTAGGGTTTAAGGTTCAGGTTGTAGGGTTTAGGGTTTTGGGTGTGGGGGTTTAGGGTTTAGGGTTTAGGGTTCAGCAGCTCCGGATCGAGCAGTTTTTAAGTATAGCGGTATTCAAGGCTTTGATAGAACACCCACCCACCCTCAGAATCCCATAACATTAAGAAAATACAAAGTTCGTTTTATTATTCTTTAGCCAAGTTCTTTTCACGAAGTTCGTTTTATTATTCCTTAGCGAAGTTCTCTACAACTTAGCGTCATACCTT
>CAJNDV010031085.1:25566-37897 GCA_905221635.1 Symbiodinium sp. CCMP2456 | reverse complement strand
CTCTCTCTCTCTCGCTCTCTCTTTCCCTCTGTATGTGCTTCAACAGGCACCTGAACGCTCTCACATTGTAAAGAAGCGCGCACAAGAGGCCCATCGACCCAAAAGCAAACAACTTAAAGCCAGTTGCCCTAAATGCACCTTCTTGTCCAGCTGTTTCATATCCGCCTGCAATGCCACCTGGTCGATAGCCCGCGCCGGACCTGCAGAGGCACTTCTGCCGCAAGTACTTATGATGCTTTAGACTGCTGTATCACATTCCACTCGACAGTAACATCTCGATTTCCTGCATTCATAACATTGTCAATGTATACCTCCTTGTATTGACTACATGCTTGCAACTCAACAGTTGAAGAGTTCAGGCAAAGGCGTATTCGTGGAATTTTCTCCACGAAAAAACTGTGCCTGACACGTGTCGTGGAAAAGTTCACACAGGAAGGAGCGTGGCTGCCGGGATTTTGGGAGTTTGGTGGGCTTAAAGATCAGGGCCAGGCCTTTGCCACAAGGGTATTGGCTTTAGGACTTTCAACCCTTAGCCCTAAAACCTAAACTAAGACCAGTCACAGATGCAACCTCTCTCGAAACTCAGTGCAAGGACCGCATGTCTGCACATATCCAGCCGTCTGTAAGGCTTCCTCGAGGCTGTTGGATTCGAAGATTCAAGGCTAACGGCTCCAAGCCCTGAAGCTAAGGGTCTAGGAGCTTAGGGTTAGTTTGGGATTTCCCTCATTCGGGTTTACCTAATGATTAGGTCCTTTGGACCCTTAAGGCCGCGCCTGTATGTTCTAATATGTAACACTTTGAGAAGATGATATATAGTATCCAAAGCCAAAGCAACCTACGGAAAGTAGCTAAAACCACAGTGTAGCATCTTCAGTACATTCCCAGTTAATTGCCTTGAACACCCAGCATCTAACAACCTGAGAGCCCTAAACTCAAACAACATCCTTTGGCTCCTCAGGATGCGATTTTAACCCTAAACCCCAAACCCTCACCTAAAACCCTCGCCTAAAACCCAAAACCCCAAAACCCAAAACCCTCACCTAAAACCCTAAACCCTAAACCCAGAACCCTCAAATCCTCAGCCACCAACCCTAAGAAATGAAGCCTAAGGCCCATCTAAATCTCGAAAGCCAGACCCCGCACCACAAATCCCAAACTCTGCAACCCAAATTGTAAACCTCAAGCCTCAAACACTCGAAACCAAAAACCTCAAAGAAGGCCTTTGCATCGAAGAATTCCGCCGATGAACTCGTCGAGGGTGCACTCTCCATCGCCATCGTCCAAAATTCGAAATAAGGCCGCGCTCTCCTTTTCAGTCGGTCTCGGGGTTCAGGCTTCTGGGGCTGTAGGTTTGCCTTGAGAAGTTTAACCCTAAATCCTAAACCCTACATCCTCAGTCTCTGGTCTTCAGGGTTTCGGGGTATATACATGTAGGCTTCAAACGGCTTGGGAATTTGCGGTTCCAGTGTCCAGGCATTACGATGTAAAGTGGTTCGGGCTCTATACAGTTGCACTTTGGGCAATGCTCAAAATCAATAGCCTACCACTCTCATCTAAAGCGTCCGGCCGCGGGTTGTTGGATCGCTAGGATTCAAAACACTTCTCTTCAATGTTGCAGAACAGGTGGTTTTGCACCAGATTGGGTATAGGAAAACCCTCTCAAAAGCCTGAGCCTTAACCCTAAACCCTAAACCCTCAACAGCCTGAGACTCAACCCTCGAACCCTTAATTTCCCAAGTGTCATGCACATCCAGGTCCAGGGTCTGGAAATAGGCCTTGACCTGCAAAGATCAGTTCAGGGCTTGGGGGTTTAGGGTTTACGGTTGAGGGTTCAGGGTTTAAGGTTTCGGGTTCAGGGTTTGTGGTTTCGGGTTCAGGCTTCAGGGTTTAGGATTGCGGGATCAGGGTTTATGGCTTCGGGTTCAAGTTCTGTGTTTCAGTTCAGGATTTCGGGTTCAGGGTCTAGGGTTTCGATTGTTAGGGCGCTAGGGTCAGGGTTGAGGGTTCTGTTGAGGCTTCGGTGTGTTTTTTCAAGATAAGCCCAAGCAATTCCTGATGGTGCTTCTTGGGGTTATGTCTTTCTCAGTAGAATCACAGTCCATGGTACAATACTTCCCCGAACCCTATTCTAACCATACAGGCTCCTGCACTGACTGTTGTGGTGATACGAAGGGTTTAAGAGGGTTTGAGTTTAGGGCTTAGGTTTCAATTGGTCATGGGTCCCTAAACCCTAAACCCTAAACCCTAAACCCTAATCAATCTGTGTGCTTCTTGGGTTGAGGGGAGGACAGCAGTAAGTGAAGCCTTGCTTTTATTAAAGTGAGCCCTAGAACCCTAATGTAGGAGCCTAAACCCTAAGGGTCCAAAGGACCCAATAATGAGGTACTTCGGTTTCGGATAGTAGTTATGTAGGTTACTGTTTGGGAGAGTATATGATTATTAGGTACTTGGACCCTTACGGAAACAATTACCAATACTATTTTTGGGGTTCCGTACTATAAATAAACTAGAATGGGCCCCCAAAACCCGGTTCTAATTACTAAGGCCCCTATATTGCACCCTAAACGCGAGGGTCTTTTCGCTCCGGGGTTATCCTACATTCGGCACCCAGAACCCTGATTCAAACGCGAGACAGAACGGTTTAGGGTTTAGGGTTTACGGTTCCTGATGCTCAAGTGAAAACCACCAACCGTGCCCAAGCTACAAAAACAATGATGGGTAAATTTATCTTTCGGTCCTCGGTGTCCCTAAACCCTAACCCCTAAACCCAAAGGCCCTANNCCAAAGGCCCTAAACCCCTAAACCCAGAGTTAGACTCCTTAGCCTAGTGCTTTAGCGATCCGCGCAGGAGAGATGTTGATCTAAGCTGGGTTTCTTTACCCTAAACCCTAAACCCTAAATCCTAAATCCTAAACCCTAAACCCTAAACCCTAAATCCTAAACCCTAAACCCTAAACCCTAAACCTGAACCCTAACACTAGGTTCCTAGGGCCCCTCAAAAAGGCCCCCCACCCCCGAGAACCACACCCATACGACGTAGCACTTTCTGAAGGCCGGTAGATTAGCTGGTTCAGGGTTTAGGGTCCAGGGTTTAGGGTTTGGGGTTTAGGGTCCATGCACCCAAATAGTCTATACTTAAGCCTCAATGCAGTCTCTTTATGGGTACTTTAGGGTCAAAGTATACTCATATGGATACATGGACCCTCAGGGTTAGGGTTTAGGGTTTAGGCTTTAGGGCCCGCTCCATGTTCTGTTCGACAGGTTTCCAAGAACGGCCCAAATACCTCGTTCAGGTGGATCAGAAGAATTTTTTGGGCCGGACGACGCTGGAGCAGGGTCGTGTGATATGGGCGTTGGCAAGGTCTCCTGGCGCTGTTTCGTTGCTGTTTTGCAGATGGGGCCCTGAACCCTGCCTAGACGCTCCATGGGGTCGTATAGGAGTACATCTTTTCTGGCTATTCTGAGCCCCTAAACCCTAAACCCCTAAACCGTGAACTCCTGAACCCTACACCCCCACACCCTAAAACCCCAAACCCCCAAACCCTAAAACCCTAAACCCTAAACCCTAAAAGCCTATGAACCTGAAACCCAAGCACATAGTTCCTATCCCTATGGCTCCACGGGCCTATTCTTTCAAGGGCTATTATAAGGGCTTATTACGGTTGCTATCTCGGTAAGTTAGTCTCAGGGTTCTATAGGGCTTTTGAGGGTTGGGGTTCCAAGTATTATATAACATGGTATATATGAGTTTAGGGTTTAGGGTTTAGGGTATATACATATGGGCAGTTCTCTAAATTAGGGTCCTTTTTAGGGTCTTTTTATAAGGGCGCCGTACTATACTGGGGGCCTAAAACGGGACCCCAGTTGAGAGAACTACCCATATACATGCACACAGATACATATATACATACATACATACATACATACATACATACATACATACATACATACATACATACATACATACATACACACATACACACATACATACGTACATACCTACTTGGGCCTAAAAGTACCTATCTAGGAATCCCTATAATGTGTTATTTGGGCAGATGGAGTTATTTGGGCAGATGGAGCCTTAGGGTATATGTATTGAGCCCTGAACCGCGAAACCAAGACACCATAGTTCCACATAAGAACAACACGACCTATACAGTTTGAAACCCATGGCCCAAATTCAGATGGTCAGGTATTGGCAACATTTGTGGCTTTTTGGGTTTCGGGGTCCGAACTAGGATGACACAACCCACATCCCAAAGGGTGAAAAGCACCGCATATATATAGTAGGGTTTCTACCTTGGGCTTTACTGTTGTGGAGTGTATAAGCATACCCCCACATGAAATATAGGGGCCTAAATAATTAGCAATACTATTTGGGGGGTTATTTAGTATACTGGGCCCCAAAGCCCTATTCTAATTATTAAGGCCCCTATACTAGGATCCGCGTGGTTCTTCTGTACTACAGCCCCCGCAATCCCCAAACGCTGCACGGCAAACCGCCTCAAGTTTAGCCCTCAACCCTCAGCCCCCACAAGTGCCCGCGTTTCTGACGTTTGCCCTCCCGCCCTGGAGACTCATCGAGCAATTGCCGGAATTGGCCCAAGTATTAATATCCCATATCCAATATCTCCAGACAGACCCTAAGGCTCTAAGGACTCATAGTTGAAGTCTTTTGGGCCCAAAGACCGTACTATACAAGGCTTTTAAGCTATTTTGAGCCTTCGGGAGATATCCTGCATGTTCAGGAAGTTCACTGGTTGACATGGCGATACTTAAAAAAGCGCGTACACACACACACACAAACACACCCATGCACCCACACATGCACACACACACACACATGTTTGTTGTATATATTATGTTTGTATATACAGAACAACGTGAGGCAGGACCCTTATTCTGACCCACTTTAATGCTCCACTTCGACCCTCCAAGCACTCACGCCAGGTCCGACGCTGACTGAGGTGTACGATTTAGGGTCTTTACTGCTAGGGCAAAGTCGGTAGGTTTCGAACATCAGGCTCAGGTCATTTAAGGTGTGGACTTAGATCTAGATTTTAGGGCAAGGGCGTGGGTTTCGAGGGGGTGGTGCATGTTTAGGGTATATAAGACTGCAGGGTCAGAAGGTTTAAATGCAGCTGTTTGGAGCGTAGAACAGCTTGCCTGCTATCTCTTGATGCTGTGAACCTTTTAACTGTTCACTGTACAGTGGCTCCAGCCAAAGGCAAGTTGAGTCAGAGGCACCAATTTCTCATTCCTGGATCCCTGATGATTTTGGGGTGTAGGGTTGAGGGTTTCCGGGTTGGAGGAACTGATCTCTGTCTTGCGCGAAGGTTCCAAGCACTTAATCATCGTCAACTCGAGAACAATGACCTACAATGACTTGTAAGTAGGGTAAGCAACCCAAGTTTCTCATCACACGCTGTTTGGACCACTAGGGCTACATCCTGCACCCTAAACACTAAACCCCGAATGAACAAGCCATGAGCCCACCACCCTAAATCCAGCCACGCACTCACAGACCCTAAACTCTAGACCCAAAACCCCGAAACCCTAAACCCTAAGGCCCTAAACATCTAAACCCTAAATCCTAAACCCCTAAACCCCCAAACCCTAAACTCTTGACCCTAAACACTACATCTGCCGAACTGTCGTCCGATCCGCCCGTAGTCAACCCTAAACCGTATTCAGAGAGCCCAATACCCCTTAAATAAGGAATATGGCTTAAATTATAAGGGGCTTTATATTATTATTTGAGCTATATTCCTTATTTAAGGAGTTAAGGGGTTTCATATTATTATTTAAGCTACATTCCTTATTTAAGGAGTAGTGGGCTCTCTGGGCATTCCTGTCTCTGACCTTTGCCACACGCTGGCCCCATATACCTTTCCGGGCCGGAAGGTTCAGCCTGTAGGCCTTTAGGGTTTAGGGTTTAGGGTTTAGGGTTTAGGGTTTAGGATTTAGGGCCTTAAACCCTAAACCCTAAACACCAAACCCTGAACCCTACACCCTTGGGGCTTCGAATCCTGGGGCTGGGCGTCTCTATTCCAGTCGAATAGGGTTTAGGGTTTAGGGTTTAGGATTTGGTGTCTAGGGCTTAGGGTATAAAGGGTGTAAGGGCTCACTCAACCCTCTAACTAAGGCGTTAGCATGTTGTTGGGTGTGGAGCTACAGGAGATTAACGATATTAGTACCCATAAGTACTCTAAACCCTAAACCCTAAACCCTAAACCCTAAACCCTAAACCCTAAACCCTAAACCCTAAACCGTTGGTGCCTGAAACTAGATGTCTCCCGAACGTTAGTCAAATTATGAATTCCCCCTGTTACCCAGAGGGTCCATATATACTACCATTATGGAATTAGGCCTTAAAAGACCATCCCTATTATGGTTTTGGGGGCCTAATTCCATAATGGTAGTATATATGGACCCTCTGGGTTAGCACCCTGGGCAGTTTATGTTTCCCGCTGCAATTAAGTCCCCACACGCATCCATCTTTCCAGTCTTCGCAGCATCCGCAGCAGCTCACCTAGCTGCGAACCCTAAACCCTGAGCCTTCCAAAGTGATTTATGCTGGTTGAAAAGTTTGGATTCGGCTGCAGGAATCCTAACCTACTAAGCCAGTAGAATGCTGGGTCTTCACCCAAAGGGTCCTAAGTACATGGCGCAGATTAGGTTCCTATAGTAGGCATTGCGATTGTGGGAATTTCTCTAAATTCGGGTCCAGACAGCACGGCACCCTTATGGAAAGGACCCAGAAAGGGACCCTAACTCGGAGAACTACCCTTATGGCTTGGTTAAGTGCTGTTGATTACATAAATCCTGCATTACCTTAAAGCTCCTGAACTATGGGAATTATGGTATATTCCTTATCATCGGTAATGCAGCATTTCTATCATCAACCGCATCTCCCAGAATCACAGGTAATATAGGGGCCTTAATAATTAGAATAGGGTTTGGGGGCCCATTATACTAGAATTATAATAAGGAACCCCCAAAATAGTATAGATATTTATTTAGGCCCCAAACCCTAAACCCTGAACCCTAAACCCTAAACCCCAAAATATTACTGGTAATTATTTACTTAGGACCCCTAAACCCTAAACCCTTTAGGGCCAAGGCCGCCAAGGCCTAAACCCTAAACCCTAAACCCTAAACCCTAAACCCTAAACCACTAAGCCCTAAACCCTAAAACCCTAAACCCCTAAGCCTTAAACCCCTAAACCCTAAAACCCTAAACCCTAAACCCTTTAGGGCCAAGGCCTGAGGATGCACCTCCTCGTGCCCGCTGGTGGCCTACAAAGGGCCGCAGAATCAATTGCACGCAGGAGTGAAGGCGATTTGCGTCGTTTTGGAATATTCGAATGTGTCTCCTAGTATATTGGGGCTGATGAAAATATATCTTATAGGTATATTGTAGTATGTTCTGAGATTGTATTGTATAGGATTGTGACTGATAGTAAGTTGCAGTGTGTTAGGGTATATTACCTTTAGCATCAAAATCGCACAAAAGGCCCTATATAATAGGGTCTTTTGGGCCCACAAGCCTTATGAGTCCTTTGAGGGTAATTAAGGGTTATGGTGCATTAAAGTGTGTTTACGGTATATTGTAAGCATATTGTAGTATATTCTGAATCGTTTTGTATACGGCTGTGTATGATGTTAAGTTACAGTCTGTTTTAGCATGTTCTAGTAGCTTCTAGTAGATTTCATTATACTTCAGCATGTTATAGTACAATGACATATGCAAACTCAGGTTATCATGGACAAGACGATGCCCACATTTTACAGTTGTAAAAAGCCTTCGTGGACGTAGTCCCCCCCTCCTTCCGGTAAATCAGGCTTAGGAAAACGATGAAAAACACCAATAAGACACTAATAAGCCGTGGATAGGTTTGAGACTGTTGTGAGTGCAGAACTAAACCTGGAGCCGAAAGAGGAGGTCGAAGCCAGACGTTCCGAGGTTCTCGCTTTTTCACAGGGTGTTCTGGGCTTTCTAGTCGGCTTCTTATTGGGGCGAGGTTGTGTGAGGGTTCTGAGGGTCTAGGCTGAAGGCTTTCGGGTTTAGGGTTTCGGGTTTAGTTTAGGGTGGTATCTACCTGTTCAGGGCATGTGCCCGTTGTTTTTTTTTGTATGGATTTCAAACTTGAAACCCTAAGCTCCAAACCGTTAAAGGGGTTAAGATCTTGGGTTGCTGTAGCGCTCGTGTTCCCCCTATGGTGCAAGTGCCGAAATGGGAGGGTCTTAGGTACAAGACCCATCACCTAGCAGTAGAGCATGAAAGCTTGAGCCTTTTGGGGTTACTACTTGGAGGGTCGGGGGACTCAGTAAGTAGGTAATAAGTAAACTTGTAAGTCCCCCCAAGGGGACCCTAATTGGGGTAATGATACTTATAAGTCTATAAAATAACTACTTACTAAGCCCCCCGACCTTCCAAGTACGAGCCCAAATATTAAAGCCTCTAGTTCCCCGAGGATACTGGGCATGTAAGATCAAGACCACCCGAACCAAGAAGCCATACCGTAACATCGAATATCCTGCCTTTTTGAGGACCTAGAAAAAATCATAATAAGGATCCCCAAAAAGGTAGGTTCTTTAGAGCCTAGGTAACCCATAGAGCTTGTAGGATTTGTTTGGGACCTTTAGGGTTCATTTCGTCCAAAAGGTAGGGTTCAGGGTAAGGGTTTAGGGTTTAGGGTTTAGGGGTTGAGGGTTTAGGTGTTTAGCGTTTTAGGCTTTAGGGGTGTAGGGGTTTATAGGGGATCCTGCAGGTTAACTTAGGGACAAGCCGGCAGAGCCCCCAGGAACTCGAGTCCCTACAGGCCCGCATAATATAGGGACCGACATAGTTGCCAACACAGTTTTTTTGGGGGTGGGCCCTTAATGTCCTTATTATAATTATGGTTTAATGGGCCCCAAAACCGTATTCGAATTATTAAGGCCCCTATGTTATCTGGATGAGTAGCAATAAGTTGTTGCTAGGATCAGTGGCCCAACACAGTGATACTTGTGGCTTCACCTAAACCCTAAACCCTAAACCACCTTCACTCCGTCTGTCATTCTATGGCAGCTTATCGCAACAGGTCGATGTTTTTTCCCGCGAGGTTGTGAAGATTCCGGTTGGCCTCTGATCCGTCAGCCGGCAAGCTAGAGCACCGGGTTTAGGGTTCTGGCAGTTCAGGGTTTAGAGTTTAGGGTTTAGGGTTTAGGGTTTTTGGTTCTTGCAGTTCAGGGTTTAGAGTTCAGGTGTTGGGTTTGGGGCTTAACACTAAAGCCTAAGCCCTTACAAGCCCTAAGTGTCGGTCGAGCCATAAACCAGGGTTTATTAGGGTTAGAATTTAGGTTTGGGGTCTAACAGTTTAGCCACCCTAAACCCTAAACCCTAAACTCCAAACCCTTAAGTTTCAGGTCCTGGCGTTAGAGTTTAGGTTTTGGGGTTTGGGGTCTAAGAGTGTCTGGTAAACCATGAACCCGGGCTACTGGGCTTTCAGCATGCTGGGGTTGCTCCAGTGAAGGTCCCTTAAGGGCTTCTTCACAGGCCCTTAAACGGTTTAGGGCTTTTTTCAGGTGTAGAGTTTCGGGTTTAGAGCCTAGGGTTTAGGGTATAACCTTTAAGGTTGACCATGGGATTCAAAAGGCTTGGATGCCGTCCCGTTCAATTTCCTTCCTACAGGGTTCAAGCCAGCAGAATTGGATTTTAAGCCGCAATTACTGTATGCACTACTTTCGATGGGGGTGCCCATAAAAAGGAGCAACCCCAGTTCATGCAAGCTGCAAGGTAGGCTTTAGGACGATGCTGGCGCAGCGGCAAGGAAAGATCGTGCGAGCTGCACTCGCCTGTGGCTGCGAGTGTCTATAGAATACCACCCTAAACCCTAAACCCTAAACCCTGACCCTAAACCCTAAACCCTAAACCCTATAAGCCCTAAACCTTAAGGGTCTACAGCTTCGGGTTTGGGATTTCGGGCGCAGGGGCGGTCCGAGCTTCATGCCTCTTTTACCCAGGGCAGAAGGTTTAGGGTTTAGGGTTTAGGGTTTAGGGTTTAGGGTTTGTGTTTTGGATGGTTCCTTCTCACAAGCATGCCGCAACATATCTCCAGAATCCTCTTCTAAATATCAAAACCCCTACATAACTAAACTTCGGGGTGTAGAGACCTCTCGAACCCTAAACCCTAAACCCTAAACCCTAAACCGGATCGCCCACACTTTACAGGGACCTCCACATGCTAGTTTCGGGACATTGAAAACCTGCAAACTCAAAGCCTCGAGACGTAGACCATGAACCCTAGGATATCTGGTTTAAGGTTTAGGGTATGTACTTAATTATATAGATATGGATATAGAACCCTAACAACTCACTGTTAAAACCTAATTCGCGTGCGCAAAGGGGCCTTCTCGCATCAACTACAATCGCACGAACGAGCAACGAAGCACAAGGCCCATGCCTGTAGCATACGAGGGGAACGCCGTGGTGATCAGAACCCCTAGGCCGTAAACCCTAAACCCCCTAAACCCTACAACCGAAAACCTAAACCGCCTAAACCCTAAAGCCTAAACTCCCTGAGGCCGAAAGTCTAAACCACCTAAGCCCCAAACCCTAAATCCAAAACCCAAAAACCTAACCCCCCTTAGCCCTAAACCCTAAACCCCCTAAGCCCGAAGCCCTCAACCCGCTAAACCGAATCCTAAACCCTGAAACCTAAACCCCCTAAAAACTATACCCTAAAAACGCTAACCCTAAACCCTAAAGCCTAAACCCTAAACCCCTTAAGCCCTAAATCTTAAATCCGAAGCCCTGAAACCTAAACCCCCTAAGCCCTAAACCCTAAAACCCCCTAAACCCTACACCCTCAACCCCCTAAAACCCTAAACCCTAAACCCCCTAAGCCCTACCTTAAAGAACCCAAAACCCACTTTTTAGTAGTTTCTTATTATAAACCCTAATATGGGATTTATAGCGACCCTACAAAAAAGAGGTTTGGGGTTCTTAAGGTAAACCCTACACCCAATGCAAGACCACGAAGCCACGCCGAAATCCGAGGAGCGAACACGTGAGCGCGACGGTGCAAATCCTAGGGACCAGGTGGCCTTGAATACAGGCGGTTTAGGGTTTGGGTTTAGGGTTTAGGGTTTGGGGTTTAAGGGTTTGGGGTTTGGGGTTTAGGGGCTTGGGGCTTTGGGGCTTGGTGTTTAGGGTTTAGGGGCTTGGGGCTTGGGGTTTAGGGGCTTAGGGTTTAGGGTTTAGGGGTTTTGGGGTTTTAGGGTTTAGGGGTTTGGGGTTTAGGGGTTTGGGGACTTGGGGTTTAGGGTTTCGGGTATAGGGTTTAGGGGTTTGGGGGTTTTAGGGTTTAGGGGTTTGGGGCTTGGGGTTTAGGGGTTTGGGGCTTGGGGTTCATGGTTTATGGGTTTGGGGCTTGGGGTTTAGGGTTTAGGGGCTTGGGGTTTAGGGTTTAGGAGTTTTGGGGCTTGGGGTTTAGGGTTTAGGGTTTAGTTCTTCTGCTCCTTCTTTGCAGAGCCTCATGGAGTGGATTCTGCCGATCTCTTCGCCGCCTGCTCACTGATGCAAGGCAGTCATCGATGCGGTCGGCGAGGTGAGGTGCCCAAAGACTCCAAAACCCCTTAATTAAGGAATATACCTTAAATCATATTAGGGATCCGATTATAATTTAAGGTATATTCCGTAATTAAGGGGTTTTGGAGTCTCTGGGTGCAAGCTTCTTGGCTTCGACACCAGCCTTCTTCCCAGCATCTCTGTTGCTGGCAGCAATGCCCTCAGCCATTGTGGGGATGGCCGACTCGATGGGCATGCGGGTATTTCTAAAAAGGAGTTTGATTTTAATTCAATAACAAAAAAGGACAAAAAATCCCTGGTTCAAGTCATAACTCTAAGCGATGCAGGGTTCAGGGTTTATTCAATAACACGGATCATCTGACTTAAATAGGGGATCATGCAAACAGGCCGTGCGCAAGGAGACAAACAAGAACACAAGCCCCAGCTACTCGTAATCGAAGACACGGTCATACTTCTACTCAGCAAGTCCCCGAAACCCAAACCTGTAAGGTAGGGAGGGGCCTTCATAATTACGATAGGGTTTTTGGGATATGTTATACTAAACTTGTGATAAGGAGCCCCCCCAAACCCTGTTTTAGTTATCAAGGCCCCTGTATTCGGCAATGAGGAATATACATCAACTCTGAAATCGGTCCCCTCTATAATTTGAGGCTTCTTCCTTTGATGAAGAGTTGTTGAGGCCCTAAACCGTGAACAGCCCCTATATAACCTGTATCGTAGGATACTCTTCGAACTACTCAAACCCTAAACCCTAAA